>VMDR010008167.1:0-37545 GCA_007922815.1 Macrotus californicus | reverse complement strand
CTCCCGGCCAGCCGCGCCTTTCCCGGATCCGCCAGCCGCCGCCCCGCCACGTGAGTCCTCTCCGCCCCTCCTACCGGTCTGGATGTATGTTTCTTAGTTTCTTGGTTGTCGGACTTCCATACGGTTCGATTTTCTGTCAGTTCTGGTTGTTTTTTCTTTTAAAATTTGTTGTTGTCCGTCTTTTGGTTGTGCGAGGAGGTACAGGGTGTCTACCTACGCCTCCATCTTGGCCGGAAGTCCTGTTTGAAGCAATTTTAAATAGTAGTGTTTATTGTGATCCTTCTTGCCTTAGTCCTAATTTTTTTAAAAGTGCTTTTAGTTTCTACATTGAACATGAGACATGTATGTGTGTGTGAGATATATATGTATAAATTATGTAAAATATGTTTTTACAAATTTAGGAGAGATCTTCATTGGTCTGATAAATATTATTGCAGGCCTGTTATGTTCCACTCAGGATTCTAATTCTGGGAATACAGAGGGAAACGAAACAGACAAAGCCTTTGTTTTCAAGATGCTCAAAGTCTGGTGTAACAGGCAGGAACAGAAATCAAAGAATTAATAAATGTCAGGTTCTATGAAGTAAAGTGAGGAGAAGGGTAGAAAATAATGTGAATTTAGGATGACCAGGAAGGGATTTAGAATTCTTTCAAGTGCCTTTATCAGCTCTGATTTTGTTTTAACTCGACATTTTGGATGCCCTGGCTGTCTTCTGAACCCTGCCCCTTTCACCCAGCCCTGGTCACTAGCATTTCTCCTTGGCCAAGGGACTTCAAGGGAAACCCAGTGATTGATTTGTCCTCTGTCCAGTGGTTGGTGTTTGCTTGTTCTCATATTATTTCCAGGGTGCTGATTGTTTAAGAAATGAACTGAATTTGTTTGAGAGCAGAGTAATTTATCACCTTGGATAGAGATACTGTTGCTAAGGCAACTGGCTACACTCTGGGATCACAATCTGCAAATGTGACACCTGACAAGATCTTGGGGTGACTTCAAGCTCCCCCAGACAACAGCTCTGCTTGTGTTACTGCAGGCTCGGCAGCTCCTGTGGTCCTTCCCTTTTCTCTCTCTACTGGCTGCTGAAATGTCCGCCTTTGCCTCTTCTCCCAGCTCTTCCCTCCCTCCTCCAGTCTCCTGTCAGACATGCTGGGCCCACAGGAGTAAGGTGGGAAGGACTGTGGTCTTACAGGGTGAGTGCAGAACCTTGGCTCTCTTCTTCCCGGGGTATCGCTTGCTTCCAGGTAACCATTCACAGGTGAGACTCAGGGTCATTTTAGCTAGTTGCTCGTTTGACAGGATCAGGACGGAAATGTGGACTGTGGCACCTTCTTCGTGCTATATAAGTCCCCCCAGTCCTTTGCTTTTATTTTTTTAACTGTGGTGTGAGTGACATATAATAGTTTCACGTGTGCGACAATGTTTCAGGGTACGTGAATATCTCAGAATGACCACAGTAAGTCTAATTAGTATTCATTACCACACGTAGGTACAAATTTTTTTTTTCTTGCGATGAAAACTTTTAAGATGTACTCTTAGGAACTTTTCAACATGCAGGACTTTTATTAGCTGTGGTCCCCTTGCTGTATATTGCGTCCCCAGGACTCATTCATTTTATAACTGTCAGTTTGTGCCTTTTGACCCCCTTCATCCATTCCCATTCCCCGCTCCACTCCCTACCTCTGGCAGTCCACAGTTGTTATCTCTGTCCATGGGCTTGGTTGTTTTTCTTTAATTAGATTTTATAAATGTGTGAGATTAGGTGCTATTTGTAGCTTATTTCACTTAGCGTAATGCCCTGTGTACCGTTAGTCTTTATACAAAAAGATAATGCTATTAATACATCATTATATCATGGTCCATCATCTGTACTGTAATTCTTAAATTATTTCTTATATAGGCCTCTGTGCCTGTTTCTCCCTGGAGGAGCTTGGTTTTAAATTTGGCCAAACCGTGTCTCACCACCTCCACCATTATTGCCCTGTTCCGCGAGGCTGTCATCTTGCCTTTTAACTCTCCTGCTCTGCCATTGCCTCCACCCTTCAGTTTCCTTATAGCAGCCAGAGGGAATCCTTGAGCAGCCATGTCAGATCACGTAACTGTTAAAAAAGCTCCAATGGATTTCCACTGTATCTGCTCTAAAATCTCAAATCTTATCCACGGCCCACAGTTGCAAGAAGGCAGGTCCCTGGCTTTGTCTCTGACCTCATTTCTCAGACCGTTTCTACCCTCCCCCTATATCCTGGGTTCCAGCCACCTGGCCACCTGCTGTCCCCTGCACATGCGAGGACACCCCGTTCTAGGGCCTTTGTACTCAGCTTTCCCGCACAGCCACACACATGTCTCATGAGGCTCATGTCCCCCAGGCCTCCGCCCCAGTGCTTCCTGCCCGGGGAGGCCTTTCTTGACCACTCCTGATAGGTAACACTCCTCCCCTGCCCTGCCTCCCTCCCTCTGCCCGCTGCCTTGCTTTATTTCTTTAGTACTATTATCGCTTCATTATCGTCTGGCACTGTTTGGTGTTTGATGGGCTCATTGTGCGTGTCTTGCACCAGAACATAGAGCTTCATGGAGAGCGGGGCCTTTGGCCTTGTCGCTGCTGGTGCGTGGGGGATGGCTCAGTGCATGTTGACAAAGAAGGAAGTGGGGAAATGCTAATGAAGAATGGCCTCCTGGAATTTTTCTTCAATCACGCATTTGAGTTCAGTCTTTCAGGACGAGATTTGGGTTGTGGGGGGGGCTTTCTGTGAACATGTTTGGTCAAGTCCGAAAATGGTGAATCGGACACACGTTGTGACTGACTCCTGGCTGGGCCTGGTGAAAGTGTGGGAGTCGGGGCTTCTGCCAGGGGCTCCGGGAAGCCTGGCCAAGGGTGGGGGGCTCCGCTGTCCTCCGCTCCAGCATCCAAGGCAGTGTTTCGTCATTGCTGGAGGAGGGGGGTCAATGGTGCATCGGTCGTGTGTAGCTACGCATTCAGGGTCTGTGTCCAGACCGCCAGGCTTTGCTCCGCATTTGCCATTTTACCATACCGTGATATTTAATGTGGATTGCTGCTCTTTATGTCTAACCCATATAAACCAGAAGCCCAGTTTGTTATTTGGGGCATGCATGGAAGAAAAAAATGTGTTCGTTAGTTGTTCCAAATGATGTAACTGAAAGCAAGTACTACTGGACACTGGTGAGCATGGGAGGGTGAGAAATGCAAGGCAGTCTGTGGCCACGTTGACTGGTTTTCCTTCAGCTCATACTGAGCCATCTTCTCTGTGTGGCACCATGAGCTTCTGGAAGGGGACCGGAGAGCAGCGAAGGGGCGTGTAACCAGGGTTAGTCGGCCCTTCCCTGGTGCTTACTGACTTGTCAAGTTCAGCTGCTTGTGTGAGGAGGGAGTGTTGCAAATTCCTAGAAAAAGTTAACATAGGTGACGCCTTGGCAGATGGCGAATTTTGTTTGCCGGAAATCACTGTTCATTTTTGTAAAAAGGTAGAAACCCATCCTTACTCATTTTAAGCACGAACAAAAGATGTCTTAAAGCTGAGAACAAACAGCACACCCTGAACACCTCGTAGATTAAATAATAACCATGAATTTTGTGAATGATGTCGGAAACCAGAAGGAAAGTTAGGCGAGATAGTGAGAACATAAAAGCCATTAGGCGGTAAGATACTTCCTGGGGGTTAGTGGTGCTTGTTTGAATTAAAATCTGAATCATTTTTACCGAGCAGATGCTCGAAATGAGAACCTTGATCGTTTAAACGGCCCAAATAAATTACAGACCAACACCGATTTTGTCGTTGGGAAAGTGAAGTCTTATTAAAGTTGAATAACCTCTGAAACAGCTTCGTTTTGAAAGGTTCACTCGGATCACTAATGTTGCTCTTTATTGCTCCTGGCGGCCTGCACTTGGTGTGCTGGTGGGATTGGGGCCTCATGAGGCACTTTCTGTGGGCACTGTTTGTTCGGTCCACTGCGGGATGGCCGTGCTTGGCTGGGGAGATGGTCATTTTGGAGCAGGTAATTCTGCCTGTTAAGGTGAAGACCTTCAGGTTTTTTTTCTTTTTCTTTCCTAACGCGCATATGTGCCTATTAGTTGGTGGATCACATTCTGCTTGCTTTTGCTCAATGAGATGACATCACTTTGTTTATCCTGGAGCAGGGATGTCAAACTCATTTTCATCAGGGGGCCACATCCGCCGAAAGTAATTTCAGCTCCTTAACGGTTACATTAAGGAGTAGTTACATTTATACAGTCCTAAAATTATTTCGGCCCTTTGAAGGCAACCGTGACGTTGATGTGGCCCCTGGTGAAAATGAGTTTGACACCCCTGTCCTAAAGGCTGGATCATTTGGTAGTTAAGACCTTGAACTTATCTGTCAGTCAGACTGGTTTTGTATTTTGCTACTGACTTGCCGAGTAACCGTATGCAGGGTTTATAATCTCTTCCTGCCTCATTTTTCTAGTCTGTAAAATGGGGATAATATCAGAATTATCTTCAGGATTAAAAATCCCATTATGTTGATAATGTAGGGTTATAACCCTTGCACTAAAATAAATATCCACGATTCATGCTGAACACATAAATAAAAAATAAAGGGAGAAGGAACCGCTTGAACAAATAAATAAAGGGAGAAGGAACCGCTTTTCCTGACAGGAGAATTTTAATTACTGAATGTATAAAGAATGAGAGACGTAGCAGATTGCCACCTTGCAAACAGCGTAGTGATTACTGTGGGCAAGAACCATCCCTACACACTAAAAGCACTGAGGGAAGGCGTGATGAGAAACAAGATGTTTGCATAATCTCAGAGCATCTCCCCACGAGACCAGCACAAATGGAAAATAGCCCTTTACAGTGAAGTAACCCAGCAGACACCACTGTTACCAAGTGGTCCAGATTGACATCACCAGTAATAACCCATAATGATAGCGTGCATCCCCAAATACGGTGCCTTGAGAAAGCCACTGCTTCCTTGGTGTGGACCAGCAAGCTCAGTTGCTGAGCTGAAACCTTAGTGAGGACATTACGGACCGCCGAGCATGTGCCAGGATGTTCCCTTTGGAAGCACCTGTAGTTTCTGTATGAGAGTGCATGGCATCGTGATTCACCTTCTGGTGCGAAGTTGATGATCCCTAAGGTTATTTTCTGCTCAGAACTTTTTGCCCTTTTGCCCTTTGATTGACCAAATTGGGCCTAGGCGGAGAGTATTAAAAACAAAAACAAAAGACTCACTCTTGTGAGTTTCTGGTGCTGCTGCTTAGGATTTGTGTGATTCTGAGCAAGCAGCTTATGTGCCTTGAGCTGTCATTTTTTTTAATCTGCTGAGGGAGGTTGGTAAGTGTTTCCAGCCATCACTTTGGGAGTGCTCACCATGCACCGGGCCCTGTCCTCACTCATCTCCACCAGCAGCTCCTCCAGCTATGCCGCATTATGATCATCCTTTCACAAATAGGTGCTGGAGGTGCAGGGAGGGTAAGTGACGTGCTCAAGGTCAGGTGAATAATGAATGTGGAGCTGGGATTCGAACCAGCCGGTTGACTTCCAAGCCCACACTCTTGATTGTGGCTGTCCTTTAGTCCCCTGCTGTCCCTTGGCACATCTGAGACTCAGACCCAGAGGGACAAAGTACCCGAGACATACCCCACAAAAAGAACCATATGAGGTCAGGTGATGGGAGGGCCTTGTGTGTAAAAGACCTGCTGACCTCTGCCTTAGAGGGACAGCTTTCTGTGATTCAGACTCAAACTGTGTATAGGATGTGAAAAACCTGTTTCCCACCACTAAATAAAAATTTTAAAATAGACTTTCAAGGTTTACTTAATTGGAACTGAGTGTGGCATTTGAGGGTGGGGCTTAGATTAGTGTGATCTCATAGAAGTACAATGTAAGCCACATATATACTTAAGTTTTTTCTGTTGGCCACCTTAAAACTAGTAAGAAATAGGTAAAATAATTTTATTTAATTCTTTTTAAAAGTAGTGTAAGTACAATGAATGATCAGTTTTTAAAATTTATAGTTTTTATTATAATTTCTATAGTTTTAAAAATTATAATGAGATGTTTTTCATGTCAAGTCTTTGGAATTCAGTGTGCATTCCACACCTGCTGTGTACATCTCAGCTGGGGTCAGCTAGCTGCTCTTCGTGTGCTCTGTGGCTGTCTGTGGCCAGAGGCTGCTGGGATGGATAGCCTTTACTGGTGAGTAAATGTATTCAGACAGCCTCGCAGGCAGCCTCTGGCACCTGGACCCACAGTCTGGAACAATTTAAGTATAAAACTGGTCATTATTATGCATGCGTGTGGGTACCAGGTTGAGAAGGCGAGAGCCGCAGGTATCATTTTGTCTAAGATACGCCTACCCCCCCCACACTTTGAAGGTGTAAGGGAGGAACAGTCATTTTCCCTCTACCCCCCTGAGTTCTTGTCTCTGTAATAAGGCAGCTTGACAGGAGAAAGCCAGAAGTGCATGCACATGTGTACCTCATGTGCACATGGGAGTTCCCCAGGGAAAAATAAGTAACTCAAAGAGGTGGCTTAGAATTCTGCTTTGTGCAGCATCTTTGACAAAGAACCATAAATTGGCAGAAAGATGACAGGACAAGGGAGAGCAGTTTCAGGGTCCCAGGGAGGGGATCAAGCTAGTTAGTACCATTGTTACAGATTCCTCAGGTGCCGGCTCCAGTTAGGGTCTGATGCTGTCTCAGGGGATTAACCTTTGTCCTGTCTGCAGAGGCGGGGGAGCGGGGGACACCTTTGTAAATGTATGTCCTGCTTTTGGGCAAAGACTGGGGGAGGACAGAGAGCTTAGTTGCATCTGCTTCTTTCAGTTGCCTTCAGCTCAAAATAATTCTTATGCCCAGTGGCATACTTTTGGGTAGCATGATCTCTTTCTCTTCAAAGGTATGGATGCTCAGCGAGATGTCTGGGGTCATGCAGAGCTATTGGCACTGCCAGGACTCTACCCTAGTTGGCCTTTGGGGTGGAAGTGACAAAAAGTGACCATGACTCATGTCAGTGGTCATATAGAAGTTTTGATGTGCGCCCTTTTATGGGGAAACAGCAGTGATCTTCAGTAGCTGCTTCAACATTTTCTCTGCTGAGCCCCAAGGACCGGGGAGGTTAAATGGTTCGCACCAGGTCTCTTGACTTGTAGCTGTGGTTTTGCCATCAGTCTGGGAAGGTAACCATGGGAATCCGTGATTTTCAAATAACATAGAGCAAAGGGAGGGAATTCCAACTATATGCCAAGGGCTAGTTCAGTGTCTTAACTTTTTCTTTTTTTATTCTCACCCAAGGACATTTTTTTTTCATTGCTTTTAGAGAGAGAAAAATGGGGAGAGAAAAACATTGATGTGAGAGAGAAATATCAATTGGTTGCCTGCAGTATATGCCCCCAAACTCCCAACCTTTGGGTTACAGGATGATGCTCCAACCAACTGAGCGACACTGGCCAGGGCTTAACTTCCTTTCTGAACACTCGACTTGAATTTCTGCCCAGCCCTGAAGTTGTTTGTAAGGTTTATTGGTCTTTCTGGAAGGGATCTGTATGAAACTGGGAGAGATTGCTTCAGAGTGGGAGAAAGGGGGTCTGTTACTGCTTGAAAATACCGCGGATGAATTTGGCACTTCCTGTGCTGAGACCCCGCAGGTAAAACTCCCCTGAGTGGTATGTCTGGACCAGGAATGTGGCCAGCTGTTAGCAGGGGCTCTCTCCTGGGGGCATCGGGCAATGTCGGGAGACTTTTCTAACAGGTATCCCAAGGGTGGAAGCCAGGGATGCCAGTGAGCATTCTACAGCACACAGGACAGCCCCCCTCAGTGATCTGGCCTGGAAAGTCGGTAGTGTGGTGGTGAGAAACCCTGACTGGCAGGTGAGAGGGGCGAAATGCATCGTGAACTTTCTGTATTGGGAAAGGCTGAGTTTCTTTAATATGTGTTCTTAACTCTGTTGTTTCTTGGGAGTACAGATTTAATTATTCTTTTGTTTTTACTTGGGTAGCTTAGAGAGTCTGCACGATTTTGCGGTATTTTATAAAGCAGAGGTGCTTTTTAAGATCTCAGAAGTAGTCATATTTATGAGGTCATCTTGTTTAGGGAAGGGACACATATAACTGATACTTAGTTTTGGGTTTCTTACATAATTCCCACATGTGACCCTTCCCCCGTTTATTTAAAAAAAATTATTGACTTTTAGAGAGGAAGGGGGCAGGAGACAGAGAGAAAGAGAGAAATAATTGATTTGTTGTTCCACCCATCCTTGTATTCACTGGTCAATTCTTGTATGCGCCCTGCCTTGGCGTGAGCCGGAAACCTTGGTGTATCAGGACGGCACTCCAACCAGCTGAGCCACCCGGCCACGCCTTTCCCTTTTTCCTTAAACCCCCAGAGTGTTGAAGCCTAACAACCTGATAAAAAAGCCGTCAGCACCTGTAGTATCAGGTATGTATTGCTAGTTAGATTATATATCTAGCTTTAGAAATGTGTTTTAAAGTTCTGTTTTCACTTTCTGCATAAATTATTTATGCTGCAGGGGCCATGCAAATGGGTGCTGGACGGTGGTGCTGGAAACGTCCTCAAAGCCAAGGAAGGCAGTGGCGTCTGGCTGCCACCGCCGCTGTAGCTATTTTAGGCAGAGAAAGTGACAGGTGCTCTCCCAGTCTGGCGAGGAGTTCACAGGTATAGATGCCACAGGAAGGAGGCAGGGCTGGAAAGAGAGGCAGGTGCTAGGAAGGTGTTTCTGCCCCCTTTTGTTGGCTTGTGAACAGGGAGGGTTGGGTGGGGGGGGACCAGAGAAGCTGGTGACATCGGCTACACTGAGAGAGATTTTCTGTTCTCTTAGAAGGTACAACAAAGGGAGTCTGAAAGTTGTTTCATGCTTTAGCTGCCAGGAAATCCAAGTTGCGTGAGCTCTTGGGGACAAAGCCCATCCCTTTTACTTTCCAGGACATCCAGCGTGTCTGGATAGCTGAGAGTGTAACCCTGTTCTGTCCGTGTCCCCCCCCACCCCCCAGCCCATCCCCGTTCCCCAACCCCCACCAGAAACAAAACAAAAAAGTTGCTGTGGTCTGTCTCTCATTTCTAGGTGATTGTGAGCCTTTCCCGTTATATTACGGGTTGGGGATGGGGGAGGGGAACTGCTCTGCCACCAGCTTAAAATGGCACATGTGAAAGCTGCCCTCAGCTCTTTGAAAACCTAGGAAAGCTTCCTTGAAAGGGTCAGTCCTACAACTTCATAATGACTTCTCCCTTCCTGAATATTTATTGAAAATAACACGTAGTGCCTGATTAATTGAAAGTTCATTGGAGTGTTTTTTGAATTTCCAGATGTGAACATAGCTTGTTCTTTTAATCCCTCGAAACACCTGTACCCCTGCCCCCGGCACTACCTATCCTGTGGCTCGGGCTTGGTAAATGTCGGACTGAGTCAAAGTAGTGTGTGTTCTGTTTTCTCTTCCTTACAAATGTAGCCTTTGAAATCTGCTTGCTCATTTTAATCACTGTGCTTTTCTAAGATCCTCATTATTAATTACATAATTTTTTTTTCTCATTTGGTGGTTACTAGCCTTTTAGGGCATGAAGATAAGTTTTAATGGGTTTTTAGTTCCTTTGGCCTTAGCTCGCTTTGGCCAAGTTTTGTAAAGTAAAAGTGACTAGTGTGCCTTGTTCCACAAGCCAGCAAGAGCCTGAGTTTTCAGTAGACTAAGATAAACCCATTTTGCAAGTATAGTGAACTTCTTTCAGAGCGGAAGACTGAATTTATCCTGCCATGAATGCTTACAAAAACAACGGGAGGCCATCAGAAAATGTCAGAACCCCAGGGGAAGTGCATCTGTATTTTCATTTGCTGTTAATTCTTCCTTGATAACCCTGTTCCGGAGACTTCCATCGGCTGAGTGGCTTTTACTAAATGGGAGTTTTTAGCCCCAGAATGTGCCCTCCCCATCCATTCTTCCCGTAAAAGCCACTGTGTGAGTGCTTCCAGTCTCTGAGGTTTGAAAAGGTGCATTATGTTTTCAAATGACAGGATTTTTCACCTAGCTTTAAGAGCCAAATCTTGAGAAGAACAAGCTGCCCCAGTGTAAAAAATGACACTTCTATTTTAAAACAGAAATGTTTTGTTTTGCAAAAAAAAAAATCAGAAGTATTTTTTATGACATTTTTTTAATCTGAGTGGACCAGAATCAAGTCCTCCCCATCCTCTTCTCCTTCTGCAATTGGTAACTTGTTTATGAGTCTCAAATGCCCAGTTCCCTGTGCCAGCCAGCCAGGGAAGCCTCCACCATATGGCCTAGGTTTGGGGGGGGGGTAACATTAAAGCGAGTTCCAACAAGCACGTCTGTGTTTTCTGTACCATCTGGCCTTCAGACACATATGTAGTGGATCTTTCCTATCAAGGCCCAGTGATCTGGTTTGAATGATGTAAGCCTATTATCCAGGAAAGACTTGTGTGGGTCACATCTAGCGGGTGAGTGTGTAGTGTTTATTGCAAGGGTCACTGGGTGGCGATGGGTGCTTGGACCTCTCTAGTCTTTCGATTTGAGCTTTGGGGTCAGACCCCATGGACTTGTCTCAGTTCTCAGGCGCCTCTCAGTTCTGCGAGCATCTCCACCTGCCAATGGAGAGCAGGGAAGGGGGGATGTTACAAGATCTGTCATGTGGCCCCTTAATCTTTATCCTCCATTAGTGTCTAGTAATCGGCAGATGGTGGATCCTCACATCTGCAGTTCGGAGACATGAGCGTTTGATGTATGTGGTATGTAAATCAGCTCTTCACTATTCAGAGGATAATTCAGGACACGTTTCTGATGAGCACATACTCAGGGGCCCGCCAGTACCACCACAGAGAAATGATCCTTTAAAGGTTTGGGAGCACACTGCCAAGTGGCTGGGAGAAAAGTCACCCTAATTTATACCCTCGGCCGGCAGCTGGTTTGACTGCTCTCTTCCCTGAACCCTTGCCAACACCGAGTACTATCATATTGAACATTTTTTTCCAACTTGCTCAGCAGACAAAAAAAAGCGTCCACTTGTTCTTCTCATTTGCATGTCTTTAATTACTTATGAGATTGAAAAATGTCATATGCTTAGTGAGTATTTGTAATTTTTATTTTGGAAATTACACTGGCTTTCACGTAGTTAAAGGAAGAAACATCTATATGGTGGGATACCAGATAGCCCTTAAGATCATGTTTTTTAAATAAATATTTTAATATTGTAGCAAAGTATTGATAATGTATTAGGTGCAAGAAAATAATAATATGTATCATAATTTCAATTTGATAAAACATCAGTGAGGTATAAAAATATAGCGTACACATTTAAGAGTCACAGATTTGTATAACCTACAACTCAGATTCCCAGGGAAGAGTACTCTTTTCTTTTTTTTTTTAGTTTTGGTGAGTGGTTCAGTCATCCTCATGAGCCTGCACCCTGGGAGGGAGGGCAGAACAGCTCAGAGAGTTAGTCTCTTCCGGCTCTTCTCTTGGTTCAGCAGAGCCTAAGGGCCCTCCTGTGACATGGCCTGGCCTATTTCCTGTGAAGCTGTGCAACCCCTGACCCCTGGCCATGCCCTGATCCATCCTCCTGATGGGGCTCTTTCCCTCATAGCATCCTTCCCAAGGCAGTGTCTCTCCTGTGGTCCTGCGCCTGGCCCTTGGCGTGGCCCCTCCCTCTCCTCCCACAGGCAGCTGCTAAGTTCTTGGTCCTTCACATGCAGGGCTGTTCAGACCTTCAAGTTGTTTTGGGTGTAAAGGAATTTCAGAATCCATTTCTCTACCAAGAGGGCCTGACTAGCTACCGTCTCATGGTGGACTCAGTAAGATCTGCAGAAGGACCGCTCGGTGGTGCCCACCCCTGCTGTGGTCCCCATGTACCTTCCGCTGAGTCTGCAGATGGAGCTTTCAGGACACATACTTTATAGAATTTGAAAACACATCTGGGAACATTTTATTAAAGATACCTAAAAATACTGGGAGGAAACAGGCTAACATGATTTTTCTCTGTATTAAATGGGTTTATAGGTGAGTTTTATTTTCTGCGTACTTTTCTGTGTTTTCCAAATTTCCTACAATGTCTATATAATTTTATAATTCTACAAAGCCATTTTTATATGTTTATTGATTTTAGAGAGAGAAAAAGGGAGGGAGAGAGAGAGAGAGAGAAACATGTGAGAGAGAGAAACGTTGACTGGTTGCCTCCCATACGAACCTTGACCAGGGATTGAACCTGCATTTCAAGTATGTGCTCTGACCAAGAATCAACTCCCAACCTTCTGGTGTGCAGTGACGCTCCAGCCAACTGAGCCACCCAGCCAGGGCTACAAAGCCATTTTTAAAGAGAGAGAGAGAGAGAGTTTAAAACTTAAATGTTAGAGAAAAGAGGCAGAATTAGTGATTAAATACAGTATGTTTTTGGGTTATTTATAATTTTCTTAGGTTCCTTTCTTCCACCTTCCCTTGTTCACCTCACCCCAAATCTGCAAAACAAGATCAAGAATTATATACATACCTGTTACCAGCAGATGGAACTAGGTAAAGGACTAAGTCACATTAAGAATTGAGAAAAATCACTCTTCTAAATGTAATTTCTTTGATGATTGTTTTGACATTTCTTCCACAGTGATAAAAGTTATCTTCTACTAAATAACACAGCGACAAGTGATCCTTTCAAAGGTTAAAACTTGGTACAATAACTTCTTTCAGTGTTTTTTTTTTTTTTTTAAGATTTTATTTATTTTTACAGAAGGGAAGGGAGGGAGGAAGAGGGAGAGAAGCATCAATGTGTGGTTGCCTCTCACGCACCCTGCACTGGGGACCTGGCCCGCCACCCAGGCATGTGCCCTGACTGGGAATCGAACTGGTGACACTTTGCTTCGCAGGCCGGTGCTCGATCCACTGAGCCACACCAGCCACAGCCCAGTGTTTTTGTGCATGTCCATGGCCTAGAAAAAATAACTTATGTAACCTTGTCAGGGCTAGATAGCTGATTTCTCTGAACTCTAGACACAGGTGATCCCTGGATACCTTTAAAATTTATTACAGAATTATCTTCTTGGGGGAGAAAAAAAATAATGTGAAAGAAAACTTAAAAATACCTATTTTAGTGTTTTTCTAACATTCTTTTCATCTTTGTCAGTTTGCATAAAAATTATACATTCATTACACTTGTAGTGGGCAGAAAACTTAGTGTTTTTTGATTCATGTTTTTCCACTTATATTCTATTTATTTTAAAATAAGTTATATTCTACGGATATATCTACTTAAAAATACCAAAATTCTCTATAATTTATTTAAACAGTACTAATTCTGGTGTTGAGTGTGTAGGCTATTTGCCATTTAAAAATCTTCATTTTGGAAATTATTCTGACGTTGCGCGTATAAATCTCGAGTTCCTTAGCAATGCACTATGGGAGCTCCGTAGTCCGTGAATGGATTTGGGGGTGAGTGGTCTGTCTTCGATTCGTGGTCTTGTTGATCAACAAGATTGATGTGGCTGGCCTGGCTGGCTTCCCCAAAAGCATGCCATATTATTATCTTTCAAATCTATTATATATGGTGAAAGGGACCAGGGTTCATGTAGTTAAGTCAATCCACAGATAGGTCTGAACGCCTAATTTTAGCCTCAATCAAATCCCTTTTTTATGATTTAAAAAGAAAGAAAATCGACAAGTTGAGTTCCCTGTGATATCTGTGTGTACTTGGATAAGCAGTAAATTCCTCAAAACGGCAAATGGGCTAAGGAAATGGACAACTAAGAAAGAGGCAGCCAGCCGTGTCTTGACCCATTCTATGATGGGCATTGTGCGAAAATGTTTTTCATAGTTGTCTCATTGAATTTTAGGACAACCTGCTAAGCAGGCAAAGCTCTCTGTACTTTATAGAGGAGGAAATGAAGGACTGGATAGGTTAAAGTCATTTGCCTGAAGTCTCAGCTCATCAGGAAGTGAGCTGGTTCAGATCTGTGTCTCTTCAGTCACAGAAGCTGCTGTGGGTCTGGCCCATGCTTCTTGCATCCAGACGTGTCCAGCTTGCTGGGGCTGGGGGCCACCGAGAGCTGTGCCATCAGGCACTTGAAATGGAGCAGAGAACTTGGGTGGGGGGAAAACAAAACCGGAAAAGTACAAAGGAATCAAATGATAATTCCCTTTAACCTTGGCATGAGAAGGCCTTTTAAAACATGACTTAAATAATCTTAAGCCAAAAACAAGCAAGAAAAAGAAATTCATAAATTTGACTTTATAAAAATAAAAACTTTCTCAATGCCAAAAATATATGATCAGCAAAGTTAAGATGGGGAAAGAATTATAACTCATAACCTACAGGGCCAGTTCCCTGTTGTATAAGGAGCTCATAGAAATTGGTGAAGAAAAGCCCAACCATCCAGGAAAAGTGGGGGAAGGTCTGAGAACGCAGTTCACGGAGAAGGAAAGACAGATGACATCTCTGGGTCTTTGCCTCCATCCTTATCTTGTCCTGACCAGGCTTTTGATACTCACGAGACTTCTGGAAGTGCGTCAGAAGCCAAGTTTGGGCTTTCCAACTTTTTAGCAAGTTGCCCTTACTTACAGTGATGAACAACAGCTTGAGTGAAACTATTCTGAATCACAGTCTAATAATTAGAACTTTTGGCTCTGTCATATCCAGAAGCTTTGGTCACCAGCCTCCCAAAGGCATGCTAAGATAAGAGGACAGTTCTCTGAAGTTAAGAAAACCGTTTATTCAGGGAAGGACAGGACTTTAGCTTGGGACTGTTGTCTGCCAGTGAACAGAGGCTATCTAGCCTCTTCCAGCGCTTAAGGACAAGTCTTAGAAATAAATCTCAGAATGGACAGTTTTTAGAACTGAGAGATATGTTGGAATCAATCTAGTTTAACCTCTTGATTTTGTAGATGAAAAAAGCACAGGTCCGAGAGGTGGGTGATTTGTTCGAAGTCACACGTAATGTTAATGGCTGAGTTGAGTTTCTTGACTGCCCACCAGTCCAAAACTCCCTCCTTTGCTTTGTGGGAATTGGGGCCGAACGAAACAGCTTTAAGACAGATGGTGTGAAGTCTGGGTATTCTTCCCTGAAAGTGCTTCTTCGGCATTGCGTGGCCAGACCTGAGATCTTGATTCCTTCCCTGTCTCTCTTCGTACCTCCCACAAATGCCAATCAGACATGTGCCACATGCCATGCGCCGTTCCAGAGGAAAGGTCTTCAGTACCTCACGTGTTAGCTACTGATTTGGATGGAGATACTCCTTAGTGCCCACCAGGTAGTAATAGGTCACATACTCATCTCAAAAAGAATGGAGCACTTCCCTGTAGATGAAAATTGCTGGGTTTTGAAAGTAACTAAGTTAAGCTGGTTCCTGTGTTTTATTAACTAACTGGAAAGTAAGTGCCGAGCTCCTTCACCATGTTTCGATGCTTCCTGTGACCCAGGCACCACGAAAAGGTGAGCCACCAGTGTGGGTTCAATGTGCCACTCAAAACTGGGAGGGTCCCTTCACAATCTGGCTCTTAGTTTAAGGTTCTCGAAGACTTGAGTGTAGAGAAGACCTAGTTCCGAAGTCCAGTGCCATCTTGCTCCTCAGTCTTGATGTTCTCTGTTATTCACCGACTGAAACAATGAGTTACAATTTGAAGCGTTTATTTTTGGTGAAGGATTATGAACAGTCTAATCTTGACATGGATGAATTATTGCCTGAAACTTTGTTTTGTTGAAGCAAAATGATCATAAATGAACCATTTTAAGCTAACATTTATTTCAATGTATTCCAATGTTGTGCAACCACCGCCCTTCTATCTAGTTCCAAAAGTTTTTCATTACTTCAAGGAAAAAAACCCCATACCCATTAAACAGTCAGTCCCCATCACCCCCTCTTCCTAGCCCCTCTGGAAACCACCAGTGTTGGTTCTGTGGATTTACCTACCCTGAATATTTCATATGAATGGAATCGTACAGTACGTGACCTTTTGTGTCTCACTTCTTCCTGTCCGCATCAAGATCGCCAGTGATCTCCAGGTTGGTAAATTCAGTGGTCAGAGCCCAGTCCTCAAGTCCCATTGTCCTGTCAGCGGTGTGGGATCGGGCAGGTCACTTCCTCTTTGAAACGCTGCCCACCTGAACTAGGCCACCTGCCCAGGACACCATGCTCTCCCGAGTTTCCTCCCACCTCACAAATCACTCTCCTTAGTCTCGGCTGCTTGTTCCCTCTTATATCTCCAGCCTCTGAAATGTTGGAATATGTCTGGCCTCTGCCTTGAGCCATCACCTTGGCGATCCTTTCCAGGGCCGTGGCTGTAAATACGATCTATCTGCCGACCACCCCCGCACTCCCGTGTCCAGCTGCCTCCTCACATCTCTACTCGGATGCCCGATAGAGGTCTCAAAGTCACCACATTCGAATTCTCAAAACTGACTTTTTGAACTCCTTCTACATCTCTTCCTCTTGCCCTGCAAAAACACCCAAAACTTCCTCCTAGATTTTCTCATGTTAATAAATAGGGGTCCCGTCCTTCCAGTAGCTAAGATGCCAGGCATTGAGGCAATTCTTTGTCACTTATTCCACTTTTTTCATATATTCTACATCAGAATTATAGGAACATCTCATTGTCTCTTCCCTTCAAAATGTACCCAGAATCAGGCCTCTGTGACTGATGCCACTGTTACCAGCTCTTGCCTCCGTGTCCACAGGAGTGCGCTTGCTACTGGTCTCCTTGCTTCTGACCTTCCTCGCCATCCTGTCCTCCGTCCAGCAGCTGGAGCGATCCTTTTAGAAAGGCCGATAATGCCTCCTTTATTCAAATCGTGCCTGTGCTGAAACGGTAGAGTCAGTCAGAACAGGGAAAGTGCAAAGCAAGCCTGGGACATGATGTAGGGCCTGGAAAGGAAGTGCTCCAAGTCCCGTGAGTGTGTGTCCGAAAGATAATCGTGGTAACAGTTTATAATGTTTGGAATGAACAAGGTACTTCATGAGTCTGTAGCGGGAACAAAAATGAAAGTGGCAGGTGGTGGGAGGGAGAATGTCAACTAATAAATGTAGAAAGAACGATAGGATTAGAAAACCCCCATTTTACAATCCCCAAAGAAATAATTGATTTCGGCAAACACATTTCGGAAGGCCAGATGGTTTGTTGAGTGGCAGACCTGGCTGGGAGCTTCCCAGGTGTTATCTGAAACTGGCCCCAGCACAAGGAGGGCAGGGAGAGGTGGGTAGGCAGGTTTAACCAGGAAGGAAACCTGCTCAGGAGCCTCGTCTCGGGCGACCTCTAGAGGAGTAGTTTCCTGTATTCACCCGCCAAATTAAAACTTATGTGGAGGCCTCAGCTGGGGCCAGTCCCACACTCGGGGGGCCTTGACTGGGGCCAGGCATGCACCCAGTCCAGGTATGCTCATCACCTCACTTTTGTCTCAAGGCTGTGTCTTCCTCTCAGTCTCCAGGAGCAGGGAAGGCAAGCTGAGTGCCCATTTCAAAGCGAGAGAGTGAGGAACCTCTGAAAGCCTCGGTCCAGGTCGTGGGTCAAACCAGTGGTCACATCTTTATTTACTTGTTTTTAAAAAATATTGTATTCATTTTTAGAGGAAGGAGAAGGGAGGGAGAGAGGGAGAGATACACTGATCGGTTGCCTCCCGCATGCCCAACTGGGGGCCTGGCCCACAACCCAGGCATGTGCCCTGACTGGGAACCAAACCAGTGACCTTTCAGTTTGCGGGGTGACGCCCCACCCGACTGAGCCACACCAGTCAGGGTGATCACGTCTTCTTGGTGACTTTCCCCAATACCGTTACGTGAAGGCTACTGGGGAAACGGGATATTCGTATGGTGTGTTTGCGGTGTTTTGAGTGTATGTGCATTTGTAAGATGCCACAGATTACTTGCTAATTACAAAAGAGAAAATACAACTCTCAAGGAAGGTAGCTGGCAGTTCTGGTTTATGCAGGTGTTCGTACTTGGCCTCCCTGTGGTGGGACAACGCGACATGATGTGCCTGCTGACACGGTGCAGCCTGACATTCCCAGCAACCCCACCATGAGGGACAATCAGACAGATCCGGGCTGTGGGACCTCCTGCAAGTCCTGTCTCTTCAAATTGAGAAAAGTGGACACAGAGACCTTGTAGTTTTAAAGAGACTCCAGCACGTTTCAACCAAATTCTCCATGATGGACCTTAATGTCTTGGACAATTGGGGACATCTGAATATGGACCATTATTAGAGAACTCAATGGAATTATTTTTAACTTTATGGAGCGAGATGGTGAAATTGTGGGCATGTAGAAGGATATCCTGGCTCTTCGGAGAAGCATGTTGCAGTATTCGGGGGTGCAGTGGCAAAGTTACCTGTGAGTTAATTTCGGATGTTTCAGGAGGAACAAGTGTGAGGGAGAGACATGTAACACGAACACATGCACACACATACGGTAAAGCAGACGTGGCAAAATGTTAACCGTGGTTGAATCTGGATAGTGGGTATGTATGTTTCTAGTCTTTAGATTTTTCTGAATACTGACATTTTAAAAGGCAGTCAGGAAACCCCACCTAAAACAGATACAGACGTACCTTACTTTATTGCACTTCCTTCTGTTGCCCTCGACAGATACACCGTTTTTTACAAACTGAAGGTTGGTGACAACTCTGGGTTAAGTCTCTTGGCGTCATTTTTTCAACAGGCTCTGATGATGGTTATCATGTTTTAGCAATAAAGTATTTTTAAGTTGGGCATGTACATTGTGTTTTAGACACACTTAACAGAATGCCGCTCAGTGTGAACACAACTTTCGTATGCACTGGGAAACCACACCCTTCATGTCACTCGTTCTCTTGGAATATTCGCTTTCTCGTGGTAACTCGCTTTCTTGCAGTGGTCTGGACTCGAACCCGCAATATCTCTGGGGTTTTCCTGTAAACCCTCGAATGTGCCCCTTCTCACACAGAGTAAAATCGAGACCTTACCAGGGTCCAGAAGGCCCTCCATATGTGGCCCCTCCTCGCCTCTCTACACCGTCTCCATCTCTTCTCCCTCTCCCGCTGGAGTTGTTGGCCTTGGTGTTCTTCGGCCGCGCCAGGCTTGCCTCTCACTCCAGGGCCTTTGCAATGCCCGTCACCCCCTTCCACCTGGAACGTCCTTCCTTTGGCTCTGTGCATTGCTGCTGCTTCCTGCCTTGAGGTGTTCACTCAAAGGTTGTCTTACTGACACCTTCCTAGGTCACCTGCCTACTTAAAGTGGCAAATGCCTTGTCCCCATCTCTTGCTCTTTTCCCTGCCTAATTTTTCTCTGTAATACTTGTCCCATTTTCTTATTTACTCATGGTCCACCTTCCTCCAAGAGAACATCAGCTCAGGTGGGCAGGGATTTTCATGAGTTGATTCATCGCTCTACCCCCTTGCCTAGAAGTGTGTGAGGTTTAAGCCTGCCAAGGCTGAAGATGTGTTCTCAGTGTTTCTTCCCAGAAGCTTTAAATAGCTTTAAAAAAAAAATCATTGCTTCTGTGAACTGTGACGAAAATGACACCACTTAAGGGAGCACAATGGCATCCGTAGGCGAACAGCATTTAGCAACTACAACGGGTTTGGACTGTGAAATCTAATAAAATCTTACATAAAGGCTGCCCAAAGAATGGTGTCCCCCCTCCCCCACCCAAGAAAAAGGTATTTGAGAAGCTTTATTCTGCATCAAAATCAATACCTTTAAAGCTTTGGGACCATGTCTGAGTATATTTTTCTGAACTTGAATAACTGCTGTGGTTAAGATGATTCCAAGTTACTGTTCATCACGGAACTTTAAAATAATTGGGTCCAGTTAAGCTGCCTGTTTTGAAGTGAAGATAATGGCAAATGAGAGGTGTTTGTCTCTCAGAGGCCTGTAATTGCATGTGGGATGGTTTCGTAAAGCCACACGCACACATGCACATGCACGACATTATGTATTTCCCTTTTGATTTTGAGTTTCTTCGTATTAATTTTTTTAGCTCTAGGCTTTAAAAATATCTTGATTTAAATACATGCAGTTGATCCTCATTTTTCAGGGATTCTGCGTTTGCAGATTTGCCTACTCATTATTGTTTATCTGTAACCCCAGGACTGGAGATGCTTAGCTGGTCATTCATGGACACATGTCCTTGTCACAATATACTTAGTGCCACACGTTGGTGCTTTTTGGGGTGATTTTGCTGTTTCAAGTGGCTGCCAAGGAGAGTATAGAAGTGCTGTCAAGTGTTTCAAGTGCAGGAAGGTTGTGATGTGCCTGATGGAGAAAATGTGTGTGAGGCGAGCCTCGGTCCGGTGAGTCACGCTGCCGTTGGCCGCAAGTTCCGTGGAAATGACGCAGAAGTAAGGTGCATCCAGAGAAAGGGGTGGGGAGATGTGCTGATCTGCATGTGAGGCTGCTCTGGAAGATGCTAATGTCACGTGGTGAAACTATGAAAAAGCAGCTTGATTTGTGGATTCATGAGATGATGATCAATTTAAAAAGTGTAATGGACAGCACTGTTGTGGAGCCAAAAGCCAAAGAAATTCTCAGTCACCTTACCCAGGGTCAGGAAAGTGTTAAGTGCTTCTTGGCTAGCGCTGGCTAGCTCAGAGAATTCAAAAGGTAATAGATACAGTGTAAAAAATGTTAAATTTGCAGGTGAGACAGGTGCTGAAAATCAAGAGACTGATGATGAAGATTAAAAAAAAATAGTCTATCCTCATTATTCAAAGATTTGCAAATTCTCCTACTTGCTCAAATTTACTTGTAGCTCCCAAAATTGATATGTGTGATACTTTTGTGGTCATTTGCAGACGTGTAGAACATTGAAAAATTTGTCACCCAATGTACAGGTTCTCAGCTAAGGTCAAAACAGGTGATGTTCGGCTCCCTTGCTTCTGTTGTCACACAGGGGTGACCACAGAATAGATGTGGGAGGGGGCGGTGCGGTGTAAGGCAAGAAACTCTGCACCTGGGGCCAGTCGGACGTGGTTGGAATCCCAGCTCCGACACCTGTTAGTGGGGTGGCCCCAGGTGAGTGATTTAACACTTCTGAACCTCATTTTTTCTCTTTGGTACAGAAAATAGAATAGAACTGGGCTGAGTTATTTTTAGCATTGGGTATGATAATCTCTGTCTTTGTGATACACACACACACACACACACACACACACACACACACAGATATACACACACACTTCTTGTCCTAGGAATAATGGCTCAGTATTTGCTAATTCATTATTTATGGTGACTTTATAGAACATAATTGCTGTGAATAATGAGAATTGACTGTACCTGTGAAGTGTTACACTGGCAGAGGATTATGGAGAAAAGCCAGTTTTTAACACTAATGAAACTAGTTTGTTTAACAAGCAATTGACAAACAAACCTACATAATGCAAATGGCATTTCAGTTGATGAAAATATTACTATAACTCACAGGAACCTCCCCATAGATTTCCCCTTGGAGAGAGAGTTCGGTATTTGCTAATTCAGTGCTTGTGGAGACTTTATGGAGCATAACTATGGCAAATGAGAATCAACAGCAATCGACTTCGTAAAGTTATTTTAAAAAATAAATAAGGTAACAACTTATTTTTTTACGATAGAGAAGGCATGATTCAACGAGAGAAGTGTAATATTGTTTACATTGAATATGTTGCTTCTTAAATAAACAGGTTTTATGATATCCGGACTGCAATTCCACATCTGTGCTTACTTTTCCGCTGGTGCTCATCGTCACTGTTGTAGGCATTTCCTGAGTATCTCCTACATGCCTGTCCCTGTTTTGAGCACTTCCCACGGAATCTCATTCGCCCTTCAGAATAAGAATGGCAGCCGTGATGGCAGGAGTGGGGACAGCAGTGTGATACTTTCTGTGGGTTAGGAGGGTTTCTAAGTGGTTCACAACTGTTGACCAATTCATTCCTCACAGCATGCCTGTGTGATGAGAACTATTATGAGACCCATTTTACAGGTAAGAATACTGAGGTCCAGAAAGATTAAACAACATACCCCAAGTTGCACTTAGTCAGTGGTGCGGAGCCTGGACACTCACACCCTGAACTCTGCTGCTTCCCAGGGCGGGGCAAGGGAGGGGCTGGGGGAAGGCACTCCCTCCGTAAGTACGCAGACTCACTGGGTATGAACTTATATGTGTTATTAGTTTTCCATGAAGCTGAGCTCAGTAAGTGTCTGTAGGTACTTTAGCAGGTCAGCTTCTGTAGTTTGTAATATAACAAGTTATGAGACGGTGAACTCCTGTAGACAGAGACTGACCTCTTTGCCAAGGAGAACCGACCACACAGACTAAATTAAGAATTGCGGCCCATTATAGTTGCCTTAACGAACTATAGAAATGGTCCCTGCAAGTAAAGTCTTACAGCTGCCTTAAAACTTGTTTAAGTGTGGAAGGGAAGTGCTATGTGGTAGTGTAGTGTGTAGAGTTAGATGGGGGGAGTAGTATTTTTTTCCTCAATTTAAACCCAAATGGTAGCCTCTCAGAATAGGAATGGGGGGGGGCAGGCATCTCCCCCAGAACTGCTCTCTGCACACTGCCTCTTCATCTTTGCCAGGAGTTCCTAGCCTGACATCCCTAGGCCAACAGATTTTAATTTTGTTTATTGATTGATTGATTGTTAGGACAAGTCCCTTAGAGAATCTAATGGAAATGAATTTACCTCCCATTTCTCAGGAGGAAAATGCTCCAGCCACATAATCCTGTCTTTGAGTCCATTTTGTGGGTATTCCCAGGCCCGAGAAGCCCATTGAGAAAGCGTCTTCGGGTTGGTTCATGGGTTCGAGAACCTTCTCTCTTAGAGGGTCCATGAGCTGTTTTCACCATGTGAAAATCAAGCAATGATCAGTTTTTGTGCTGTTACCTGGAATTAGGTGAGTGTTTGCTGGGTGCTCTGGTTCCCTGATGTGGACAAATTACTGAGAACAGGAGTCCCGTGCTGAGTGAGGTGGGTTCCTTAGCGGAGAAAAGGCTGAGAACCACCAGCCTTTAGGGGCCCTCTGGCTTCCTTAATTTCCCCCTTCCCAGAATCCTTTGAGTCTGTAAAGGATTAGAATCCTTTAATCCTTTCCAGCCTCAGTCTGTAACTTAACAGTATAATTTTATACTGTTCTTTGATGGTTTCATATGTACATGTTTGTTTCCTCTACTTATTTGAAAGGCTATTAAGGAACTGTGTCCGTTGCCCTTTCTTACTCTCCAGGGGGCCTGGTGCCCAGCGGGCCAGTGGGCTTCTCTTGTCCACCCCTGCCATTTTTCTCAGGAAAGGGCAGCGTCTGGCAAAGGTTCCCATCCTTTGGTCAGCAGGGGGCAGCAGTGGAGTGAGTAAAGATGGTCATTGTTCTTCAGATTAACCAGGCTTTCCAGAGCTATAGAGCCCTTGAACGAATACCTTCCCAATGTCAGGCCTGAGGAAATAATTCTTGAAATAAATCCAGCTTTGTGAAACTGTAGCATATATTTCAGCTCGAAATAGTATTTTAAACTTTTCTTTTAACTAGAGGAATTGCATTCCTCAGATACTGTAGGCGTTTTTTGTTGGCCTCGTTGTTTTTAATGCTTTGGGGTGCGGTGCAGGGTAACATATATAGTCAGAAACCTTTGAAGGGAGCTGGTGAGCGTTTCCTCATGCTGAGTGTTACCTTTTATTGCCACTAACTTTACATGATAATAAAAGCAATTTAGTGCCTGGACCGAAGTCTGTGGAAAGAATTGCAGCCTGTGTTTATTTTGCAGTGGGAAGCGTGACAAAATATCTGGAAGGACAGCTGATGTTTCAAGTTTACTAAATGGCTAGTTTAAAGACAGAGAATTAGCAGTACACAGAGAAGTCTGAAGGGAGATAGTCATTTCTGAACTGAAGGAGAAAATGCATTTTCCTTCTGCACGACCCCAGGTTAGCCCAGATTGGGCTCCTGACGTAGATGTAACTGCAGTACGGCACATTCACACTGGGCAGATGGAAGCAGTGACCCAAAGCCTGAAGGGGGCATTTAGAGGTTTGTTAAAAAACTTAGTGTCACCCTGCACTAGCCGGGTGCTAAGGGAACATGGGCGTGGGGCTGATCCCCAGACCTCATGACCTTGAAGAAAGGTGAGTGTTGGAGGAGGCAAGGCTCGGAGAACCAGTGGTGGGTAGGGGGGTGGGGGCGTGGGGACCAGTAACTTCTACCTGGGGAAATGAGGAATGCTTCATGGAGAAACACTGTCCCCAGCTGGGCTTTGGAAGCCCAGTAGGACTTTGATTGTGAGAGGCGAAGAGGAACGGATTTGTCGGCAAGACGTCATTTGAGAGAAAAATCCAAAGGTGCCAAGTTGCCCAAGTAGTCAGTGTAGTCATGAGAAGTCAGGGTACAAGGTACACAAGCCACCGTTGATGAGCATTCCACAAGGTTCTGTTTCAGCTCATGTGCTTTCCAAGATCATTGCCAGGGCCAGACAGTTCCTTTTGACTTCTCAGGTTTGGTGGTGGTCGTGGGAAGAGAAGAATTTATTCTCATGGAAAAGAGGACTGTTTTAATCACAGCTGCGGGGGGAAAACTCCAGAGGGCTCTTGAGTGGAAGTTGGCTAATGCCGTAGCAAAACCCAGAGTGCCTCTGTGGCAATTTTAATTTACACAAAGTTAGTGGAAGTGTTAGACCTGTGAACCTGATCCAAGAGAAAAGGTGACACAGCTAACTGGCTGGTTTTCTAGACTTTGGAAATCACTGGGACATGGATAAGCTGAGAAAGGACTGGTTTGAGCCCTTGTCTCTTCTTAAATCCCTAACCCAGTGGACTGTATTGACTTCGCATTAGGAGGTGGTCCTACAAAAGAAAGGAAAAAGAGATGGGTGGTCAGGGCTTCGTTGGAGTTGGGTGTTAATCATAAACAGTTGTAAGAAGTGAATGTGCTTCCAGAACTCTCTGGAAGGATGCTGCGTGATCCTGGCATTTGTGCCAGGCTACCATTAAATTTAGAGAGAGAGATCATTATTGGGCTAATTACTTCAGACGGAAGTGTTGACTGATGGTCCACTTGACACATGAATCTTCTTCAGAAGTGCATTTTAGAAGCGTTTGTAAATGGCGTGCATCCTTATAGCTCATGCATATCAGAATCCTAAATTGGGTTAAATATCACAGTCCATCATCCATCCACCCAATAAACATCTGCCCCGCATCTCCTGTGAATAGTCCTTTGATGAGTAAGTCCCTACAGGCTCGTCCCATAAAGAGTACAGAGGCTTAATTGATTGATTCGGTCAGTATGGCTGAGCCCTGGAGTAGCTATGTAGGGAACTCATTATAAGGTCCTTTTGTGTGTATGGTTCTATGAATAGTGATCACAGGCTGTATACACCCTTACACCTACTTTCTTGAAAGTGTGTGCCAAAGTCGTGAGGAAGTGTGGAGAAGGAGTGGGAATGGATTCGGGCCAGCTCATTTCCATCGCTGGAAAGTAATTTCCAATGCAGACATCTGCAAAGGGGGGTGAGCTCTTTTGCAAAGCACGGTCGATTACATATTACGATTCCGTCTCATATTTGAGCACCTTGAGGATGACATTTTAAGCAGTTTGTGTGCGGAAATTGTGTTCTCTCTTCTGTCAAATGGTGAGTGCAGTGTCACTTACCCAGGGGGCATACCATAAATATTAATTACTGGTGGCTTATCCCTTAACATAATTTTCACTTTCAGACTAATGAAGCAGATTCCTGATAAATGTATTTGTCTCTCTAGAGTTTCATTTGCCAAGACTCAAATGCTGTAAAGGATTCGCCTGGAGTCGTGACGTTCTTGTCCATTTTTTTTTTACCCCCTCTTTAAAGTGCCCTTTAGAGATGCATTTCTTTCCTGAAAATAATTGGCACTAGTGAAGTTAATTTTAGCTGGCAAGGGGAATTATGTTGTTATGTTCTTGTCCGTTACTTTGGGTAGATATCTGAACCCAAACCGTAAGTTTTAAGAGATTAGTAGGCATTTACTAGAAAGAGCTAAGGCCTGGTTTAAGGTAAACGATATATATGCTACCAGGTGGAAGTGAGAATATAGACAGCTACTGGCATGCTTTCTTCAGGAATTCTTACAAGCAAACTCCTCTCCCTGCAAAATAAGAGAATTTCCCGAAGTAGAGATTAAATGTCCAGGAAGTGTAGAGGTTCTTTGAGATAGGCTGAGCATGTATGCAGAATGTGAGTGAGCCAGGGGTGAAGCAGACTCAAGAAAATGGTTTTAGTGCCATCCCGGCTGATCTTCGGTGTGTAAGGTTCCCTTCTGCATGAGACACAAACTGATACGCCAGCCAGCATTGCTGAGAAATGGCAGATCAACCAGAAGACTTCTGAAGTGGATCGATAAACAGCGTTTTAGTCTTTGTTTTTTACGTGATGTATGTCTAACAATTTCTGGTTAGAGGACTTCCGAGAGAAACTGAAACACTCGAGCGAAACTTCGACACCGTCTGCAGAACAAATCCTTCCCTTTTATTATTCAGTTTTTGTTTATGAATCCTGTTTCCTTTTCTGGAGACTTGACCCAGGAAGGATTTGTGGTCTGTCCTGTTCTCCTTCAGTTGGGCGGTGAATTGGCCCAGAGGGTAAGGCGGCTTGCTCCCAAGCATCTGCTTTTAGGTGGAAGGCCGTGCTAGGCAAGCACCAAGCTGTGAGTGTGTTTGTGTGCGCGTGCCTGTGTTTTGTGCGTCTGTGATCCTGGATCATCTGTAGAGCGGAGAAGTTTGGACCCAGAACACGGGACTTTAGTCCTAACTTCTCCACTCCCACAGATCATGATTTGGGGCCCCAAGTCTGTACAAAGGAGAATCACAATAACCAGCCCTGCCTTGCATAGAGGCAGAGCTGGCAGGATGAGATTATGAACGTGAGGGCACTTTCGTGAACTGTGGAGCTCCCCTCCCCCAGATGTGAAATGGCTGTGCCTCTATTATTCATGTCAGTAGCTGTTACTGTAAATGGTTTTTATACCAGAGGTGAATGAAGACAGCGAGAAGAGACGGGGAAATGTGGGGAGGCCGAAGGGCTGCTTTCTGCTTTTCTCCTAAATTTAAATGCTGGGTTAAATCCGAGGCGGGGCCATGGGCAGGCTTGGCAAAGGTGGGCAAATGCTCTTCACTTATCTAGTGTGTTCTGGGGATGGAATAACTAGGCAGGTGGACCAGGTCCAGGGAGAACCATTCCCTCTGGCACTGTGAGGGTGTGGGGACGTTGGGAACTGCTTCCCATTGTTCCCTTGTCCCTAGGGCCTTTACGAAAGAACCGTGGCTTCTTTGAGATCTTTCTGGACCCTCAAGGTTCTCCCAATAGTCCTTCCCCTCCCTTTCCTCAGGACTCTCCCTTCCATTGTTGGGGACCACTTGCCCCCGTGCCCTACGCTAGTGCCCACCACAGGCATCCACGTGGCTGCTTCCACCCTACTGAAGGAAACACCCTCTCTGGACTCTTAGTCTTATGCACTTATATTTTCTTTACCAGATATGGAAACTGCTTTTTGTGTTTAAATTGAATGTAGCTGACATATACCATTGTGTAAATTTAAGGTGTACAGCTTGTTAATTTGATACATTTCTATATTGTTATATGATTGCCATTGCAGTAATATTTAACGCCTCTATCACATTATGTAATTATCATTTCTTTTTAGTGGTTAGTCTCTTAGCAAGTTTGGTGATTATAGTACAACATTGTTGTCAATATTCATTATACTGTACATTAGATCTCTAGGGCTTGCTTACTGCTTGAGGCTGGCTATGGACACTTCTTAACCCTTCTTTACCCCACATTATATGAGGACATGCCCAATAAGTTAAAACAATGAAATACTGGTTTGTTTTTTTCCCTATGAAATTGGTTAAGAAAAAAAGATGATTTTAGAGAGTGATAAGAAAGAGGACAGCCCTGGCTGGTGTGGCTCAGTGGACTGAGCACAGGCCTGTGAACCAAAGGGTCTCTGGTTCGATTCCCAGTCAGGGCCCTTGCCTGGGTTGTGGGGCAGGTCTCCAGTAGGGGGCGCTCAATAGGCAACCACACATTATTTCTCTCCCTCCGTCCCTTCACCTCTCTAAAAATAAATGAAAAAAATCTTTAAAAAAATAAAAGAAGATAGCTCACACACTGCTGAGGAAATACAAATTGGTACAATTTTTTTTGATGGTGAGCTGGCAGTATTTATCAAAAGCCTTAAAATTAATGTTAAAGCAATTCCTCTTCTAGGAGTTTATTTTAAGAAAATCGTTACCAATTCATGCTGAGATTTAGCTCCAGTGAAGTTCGTTGAGTTGTAATTTGTCACAGGGAACAAAGTTAGACCTCATCATACTGTCCAGCAGTAGGGAATTGGGCAATAAATTGCGGCACATTTATGTGATGGAGTGATCTGCAGTATTTTACATAGTATTGTCAAAATTTATTGACGTGGTATATGGAATAAAGGTTACAAGCATGATGTGCAACCATTTTCATAAAATGTAAAAGTGCATTTATATGCATAGAAATGTAGTAAGTATCCATACATTAAGATTTTAATATTTTCTCTGGTTTTGGATATGTGGAGTATTTTTTTTCTTCTACTTGATTACTTTTTCTGTGAGTAGTATTGTACCAAAAAAAGGGAGGATAGGTATTTTTAATGAAAACAAAGCAGAGTGGCCTCCTGCGGATGGAACCCTTGTGGAGCCCCCGCCACTGGCCTTGTGCGTGGGGGGCCAATTGTGAGAGAGAGAGAGTGCGCCTCATCCATGCACAGCGCCCCCTTCAGGTCCAAGTCTTCGTGTGTGGGAGGCACAGGGTGCAGACCAGTGAGTCATGATTATTTACTGACCCTTTACCTTCTACTCATGTCCTTTGTTGGCCTGTGGTGTTTCCTTTGAGAACAAGACATTATTCCTTTTGTGTCTTGTGCCCCTTCTTACCAGCATGTTAACATTCAGTACTGACACGTAGAATTAAAAATAATAATAAAAATAACCTTTGCGGGGGTACCTTCTGTTACGGAATTCCGAGAAGAAGTGATGGTGAGATGGTATCGAGGGAGCTTCTGCTCTCAAGGCAGGGCCTCCTCTGCTTGGAGTCGAAAGTTCTTGTACAACGCAGCCGTTACAATGGGACCTGTGCTCATTGCTGCAGAACGATGAGTATTAGTTTTCTGGGGCTGCACTCACCAAGTACCACCGACCAGGTGGCTTAAACCACAGAAGTTTATGTTTCACTGTTCTTGAGGCAGAAGTCCAAGGTCAAGGCCGCAGGGATTGGCTCCTTCTGAGTGCTGTGAGGGAAGGATCTATTCCCAGTCTCTCTCCTTGTTCTCGGTCATCTTCTGCGGCTTCCCTCCTCTGCCCTCTATGTGTGTCTGTGTCCACGTTTTCCCTTCTTACAAGGACACCAGTCATACTGGATTAAAGCCCAATCTAGTGACCTCATTTGAACTTGATTACCTCTGTCTCTAGACAGTGTCACATTTGAGGTGCTGGGGGTTGGGATCGACATAAGAGTTTGGGTGGTGGGGCATAAATTCAATTCATAACAACGCAGTTTCCCCCAATTAAAAAAATATTGTTGTTACAAAAATTTCAAGCGTAAAACATTGGAGAAGATAATGTTGACTGCCATGTTGCTTCAACTGCATCAGCACTGCCCCCCTCGACACACACACACACACACACACACACACACACACACACACCCACCCCCAATATCAGGTCATTCTTACTCCCCCACTTCCACTGGGTTATTTTGACGGGAATCTCAGGCATCAGAGACAATGCATTCTAGTGATAAAAGAGGAAAAAATTATATATAAGAGATGAACCTTTTAAAGAATTTCACCTGTGTGTATGGACATATAAATCAGAAGAGTCAGAATAGTACCAGAAGGTTAACAGTGCTTACTCGTAGAAAGTGGGGTCACAGGTCATTTTTATTTCTTTATAGCCGTGTTTACTGTCTAATTGGGTTGGGAAGTTGGTTGATGGAATAAACCAGCCTCTTGTAATCTGAAAAATGAATACATGTTGTTCCCAGGTGGTGAGAAAGGGTGGGGAGAGGGACAGTGGCAGAAATTTTACCATTGTTGTTTTCTGAGGCAGGAGATCAGCGTTTTCCTTCTAGAATATGAGAAAGGAAGTACACAGGATAACATCTCATAGTGTAGAGGACACTGGAGTGGTGAAGCTGTGTGACTTCAGCAAGGGCCCCTGACCTCTCTGAACTGAGATTTCCTGTCTGCAAAATGAAAGGGACAGATGTGACAGAGTCATCAGAGTCGTTTGGCTACGAACGCTGTATCTCATCTCTCTGAACATCAGTACAGGTTTGCTTTCTGGGAGTTTTTAAAAATAAAATGTGCATTTCATATTTGTGTGGTACGATGTTCTCATAGGGGGTGGTAAGGAGTGATGGTAGAAAAGCCAAAGGTGAAGATGTGACAGAAAGGAATCTTGCTTTTAGGAAATGGAATAGACTCATCTGCACATTTTCAGAAAGTGTTTTTTGAATGAATGTATGCACATGGGAATATGTGTGTCTGCGTGGGTGTAGTTCAGAATTTTGCCTTTGCCTTTGGCTCTCAACAAGTTGTGTTGTTGGTTAGACAAAGTGACTTGACTGTACAACCCCCCCGCCCCCCCCCCCCCCCCCCGCCCCCCGCCTCCGCAAAGGAGAACCCCACCTCCACAGGGTGTTGGGTGTGGCACTGAGGGGAGGGCAAGGTCAGGATTGGGGAGAGGATTGGGGAGTTTGAACTTTTGGTTACAGTGCACAGACTTGCTTGGCATTAGGTAAAGACCAAGATACACCAGTTCAGGACTGGTGGGAACAGGGAGGCAAGGATTTTGAAGCAAGGCTTTCAAAGAACTTTAGGGTACAAACTGTATTTGATGGTTTCCATTACAGAGTTGATGGATATTTCAGGAAGTTTCTGTAATGAGCTATCAAACCATTTCTGGGATATTAAAGCAATGCTAATGAAGGTGGTGGAATGGTAAATCTGTAGTAATGGAGACAGCTGTGTGTGTGTGTGTGTGTGTGTGTGTGTGTGTGTTGGTTCTAAAGCTCCTTGAAGCATGGCTTTCAAGCTTAGATGAGGACTTTGGCCAAGTGAAAAAGTACCTAATTTAGCCAAGGACTGATTCCTGACCCAGAGGGGAGACTTAAAAGGGGCTTTGGAATGACACCAGGCTAAGGAGAAATGCCAAACCAAGGCCGCCCTGAGGCTCGCATCAAATAGTTTGGTCTACTTCCAAGCAGGGTGGATTGAATTTGACTGATGGTACCAAGGAACCTGTGAACCCAGGGGGCTCTGCCAACTAAGGCAAGCAGTCCCAGTTACTGTAGAACAAGGAATCTGTCCTTTGATTACTGATGGGTGGTTGGCTAAGCTGGTGTTCCATCGGCCTGTCAAGGCTGGGCCACTCCGGCACCTCTCAGACCTCCAAGGTTTGCAGCTCAGAGCGGTCAGAAGCAATCAAGGCAAAGGAAGCCCCTTGTCCCTTCTGTCTCCTTCACTTCTCTCTTTATCCTGATCCCAGCTTGTTGAGCTGGATGGCGTTGGGTTTGGGTCTGTGCACCTTGGTTTCAGCTTGATTGAAATGAAACGATAAAAGCTGCCGCTACTGATTTTATGAGCGTTAACTCCTGTGATTTGATTTTGTCGTGTATAGGCCGTTGTTTGTGCCAGATAAACGGGCCATAGAATGTTTCCCTCCCTGTGAAGTTTGCTTATCTGTTGTGAAGTTCAATTTGACCTATGTGTAGATGATTTTACAGCCTCAGAGCTGGCATTTCCAAAGGGTGTTTCTCTGAAGTCTGAAAACCAAATGCCAGAAAGAAATGAAACTTAGGCATCTTTTTGTTTGTTTGTAAACACTACAGATGATGGGTGTGGAGGTGCTTGGAAGGCGTGTTCACGAGAGCTTGGGTTTGAAAGCTACTTAATACAAGAGGCTCAACGCTTTTCAAAGGCTGGGAGTGGCGGGAACGGTGAAGGGGAGAGGATGCCGCTCGAAGCCTTGGCTGTTGGTATTCTTGTTGCTTACGGCCTTTCAGTGCCGCCTTCATCTGCTCATATGTGCCCTGAGTTAACACGAGAGGTGGAAAGAGCTGAAACTTGTTTTTCCAAAGTCGGATACAGATTCTGCATCAGTGGGTGATTCTTCGCCCAGTCTTAGAACTTCTAGCACCGTCGTAACTGCGCTCTGCAGCTCTGAGGCTGGCCACCCTGCGTTCCTTTTAGGGTTCATTCCATTTCTTTTGCAGCCCGATGAAGCTAAAATAAAGTGAAGATGGGTATCAACTGTGTCGTTAAAGACCAAAGTTCCACTTAGCATCACATGGAAAAGGGGGAGAAAATGAATCTGGAGGAGGGGTCCACTCTGTGTCAAGCCTTGTGTGAGTCTTGTTTGCGGGGCTCAGTTTACCAAGGACAATGCTGAAATTCATCAAGGGCCTGGTTATTTATACATCTCTAGCCCAGGGTTACACAAGGGGGTGCTCTCGGCATTCTGAGGAAAGTTCTTGTTGTATGGAGCTGTGCCCTGGTTTGTGGGGTACTTGGCACTCCTGAGCCCCCTCCCTCTCAGTGCCAGTAGTTCTCAGACATTGTAAGTGTCCAGTGTGCCCACCACTGGTTCACATGCCCCCTGGAGCAGGATTCCTGACTCTGGCACTGGCAGTATGCTCTCAGTGAGTACCACTGAACCGTTTTCAGGAGCAGGTATGTGGATTCCATCTCTGGGCACGTCCGTCTGCTGTGATACAAGGTTCTGTAAGTCTGTTTTGTGTTTTCCATTACCTGAGATTTACATAATATTTTACGCTTGTGAAATAAGTATTTATTCTATCCAACACAGCTGGAGTATAGTTAGTTCTTTTCATTGATTAAAACCAAGTGTATTCCATATAGTTAATGACTTAATTTTACTCACCTTTTCTCTTAAGAGTTATTGTATTATACAGAATAGTCAAGAACATAACGTATTGTGCATTTCATCATTCCATTTTCTTCCTTTTCACACATCATTTTTCTAAGACGCGATTTTATGGTTAGAAGTTACAGAAATGCTGACTACCACAAATAGTTTGAAATCCACTTCTCCCTAGCTGTTAGCAGCTCTATGCAGAGTTCACTGTCAAAGAGTGCATAAACATTTTATCTTTTCTGAAGTTAAATTAAACCAGTTGGCAGTATTTCTTGGCACACCTAAGCTGATAATGGAGGTATTATCTTTTACTAAATCTCAGCCGTATGATGCTAATCAAGCATGATGACTTACCTGAGTGACAGAACAGTGAGACTGGAGAATCATGTATGCGTTCATTCATTGAACAGATACTTATTGTGCTTGGGATATGTTAGTGAACAGCGCAGATATAATCCCACCCTGGCACAAAGGAACATAAGAAATAAATTACAAGCTGGGTTGAAAGGGGGTAAGTGCTTTGGAGGAAAATCAGTTGGTCAGGAGGGTACGCATGCCAAGGGTTGGGCTGGAGATGCAATTTTGAGTGAATTTTAAGTGAAGCTTTCTTCAGAAGGTGACTTTAGAGCAGAGATTTGAAGGAGAAGTGAATACTGATGGAGCCCCTGTTATGCCTCAGGTACTGTCTGTCTTAAAGCCAGAATGGCTGGGTATAATCTCTGTAATCTGCAGAGAAATGTCACACATGGCCGAAGGGTGAGTGTGCACACTCCCGTGAGGATGCCGCAAACCTTGTCTGTGCAGCACTTTCAACCCTGGTTTTTTAAAGAATTGTTCTGAAGTCACGGCACCTATTTTGGTAAGTAGGATTGCAGCAGATGATTTTTTCTTTTTTAAAGCAGACGACTACAAAGACTGCTAGAAAACAGCAGGTCTTTGTTTTCGAAAGGAAACGGAAAAATAAGGCCGAGCATGGAATGAGTTTCATGTCCAAGTCCAATGGTCCTGAGAGAGTCATTGCTTCTCCCCAGCTGGTGACATGATGGCAACGAGGAGCCTGTGGGGATGACAGTGTCAAAGCAGGAGGTGTTGCTTCAAATTAAGGATGGCTTTTGTGGGGGAAGCTTGGAGAGCCGTGGACTGGAGTCTGGAGACCGAGAGTCCCTGCCTCTGAGACTGACGAGCCCTGCACTTTCCAGAACGACTGTTGATTTGCTAGACGTGCACTTTCTACACATCATCTTGTTTAGTGAGCTCCACTGTAAAACAGGAGGGCGGTGAATTTCACAAGATAACCAGTAAATTCCTTTTCTAGTTCTCGAGTTTCTTTCTCTTTGATCTGTCCATTTGAAGATAAAATCAGACTACTACTCTGTAGCTTAGGAATTGAAGCCAAGCCACAAAAATAGGGTCATTTGAGGTTGTCGTAGCTTCTGCCATGGAATTAGGGCTGGCTCTAGAATCCCTGGGTTTTCCTTCCTCCGGACAAATCACACGGTGTTAAGGAAGTCATGTCCTCTTTGACATTCCTCTTTGGAATGACTCGGTGCTGACTTCCCTCCGCTCTCCCTCATACAGATCACGAGCCCTAGATTTCACTTCCGTTTCTTGAACTTTAAAAAGACTGTCAAGGAATTATGAATAGGAGCTAGAGGAAAAGCCAGGTATCAACCTTGCTGTGGGCGAAGCCACGGTTTGTCCACTCTCTCAGGTAACCTTCCATGGTAGAAGATCTTTAAAGACAGTCCCCGGGACTTCTCCCTGTAATGTATTTACTATTGACCTACTTTCAGAAGAGTTGTGAATGGTATGCCCAGATGGTCCTTATGGTCCCTTCCAGCTCTACAATTCTAAAATTTCCTTGTTATCAGAGATGAAGACGTGTGCCTTTGGACAGACGGGTTTCACCAGGGCCCACATCGTCCAAGGACTCAGGGACTCGTGTACTGAATGAACACCCTCTGAGCTGCTTCTGATGTCACTTGTCGTCTGAGTGATGATGGTTTCTCTCTCCACTTCCCTCCAGTCCTGTGGGTTAGTGCTGGCTCCCAGGCCTGTTGAAAGGAGAACGCTGACTCCGTTGCTCGCTGTCTTCCCATTCTGCAGGTGATGGACCAGGTGGAAGGGCAGCAGAAGAACCTTGTGCATGCCATCGAGTCTCTGCCGGGTTCTGGCCCCCTCACTGCCTTGGACCAGGATCTGCTGCTCCTGAAAGCTACCTCTGCCGCCACCCTCAGCTGCCTTGGGGAGTGCCTCAGCCTGTTACAGCAGAGTGTGCGCCAGGGGGGCCAGCCCAGCCACAAGCCGGCGGCCTCAGGTAAGACTCCCGGTGGTGGGCAGTTCTGTGTTTGCAAATGAGTACTAGCCAGGGCAGGCGTGCGTGCCCATGTGCAGGATTGCCTTCCTCCTTCCCATTCACCCTCTTAACCCACCATCCCTCTGTCCATCCTGTTGTCCAAGGGTTTCTCCATTTATTCTTCCCTTCTTCCCTCCCCAGTCTGGGATATATTTTCTTTTACCCATAGGAAACACACCACCCTATGAAACATTTAACTAACGTGTTTATAAGCACTCCTTTTAGACTTGCTGGCATCACGTTCTGAATCTCGTTCCCTTTGTGACTTTGCACTCATTGTTGTATTTTAAGATCCATGGCTGGGCAGCATCTGGTCCATTATTTCTTTTTGTTGTTGTTGTTTAAAGATTGTATTTATTTTTAGAGAAAGGGAAAGGGAGGGGGAGAGAGAGGGAAAGGGAGGGGGAAAGAGAGGGAGAGGAACATCAGTGTGTGGTTGCCTCTCGAGTGGCCCCCTACTAGGAATCTGGCCCGCAACCCAGGCATGTGCCCTGACTGGGAATTGAACTGGCAACCCTTTGGTTTGCAGGCCAGCGTTCAATCCACTGAGCCACACCAGCTAAGGCATTATTTCTAACCATGCCCATGGTGTGCGTCCACCACGTTTTACCCAACACTTTCCGATGATGGGTACACATGTCGCCCCCTGCTCTCTGTCCACTCCCCTCACTGTGGCAAGCATCCCCCTGCGTGCCCCCTCAAGGACTCGTGTGCGAATTTCTCTGGAATACCTACCAGAGGCATTTCTAGGTCTTAATCAAGAATCCAGAAACAATAACACACTCCCTTAAGATGCTGCAGTCTTTTCAGGGGAGGGTTTAACCGATGAGCAGACATAAAGATGTCAGTGAAGATTAAACTCAACGATAAAGGGGAAAGGAGCTTGAGGTTGGTTATGTCGGGTTGAATTATAAAGTATTAGAATTAAGAGACTAACAGAAGCCTCACTGAGTTTTCTTGCCCAGGATTAACTTAATTCATGAGGAAGTAAGGCAATTTAAGAGAGGAAAAATAAAGCTAGGTTATGATATCTTTCATACTTTCCTAAAGTCCCTTTTGCTCTCCATTGTATGAAGATGAAAAGGGGTTGTTGCTTTTCCAGAGTAGACTGTGTGGGGGTATTTGGGCTTTTTTCTGTGTTTCCCACTGTCATCTGCTAAGGTTCGATTCGGCCATTGGTAGGCCTTTGCTGCACATTTTGTGCAATCTTCACAAAGCAGATATTATTATGCTCACCATTTGGATGAGATGCTGGGGCTCAGAGCAGTTAAATTACTTGTCCAGGTTCCCCCAGCTAAGAGGCAAGGCGGGCTTTTCTCGCCATGCCCCCCGGGTTCTTTGTGCCACCTGGCAGACTCTGTGTCCCCTAACTGGGGCTGGGGACACTGTCTTGCTCGTATCATAACTTTCTCAAGGGCAGATACAGATTTATTTTGTTTACTTTAAAAAATAATTTCGGACTTTTAGAAAAGTTGTGAGAATCGTATGAAAAGTTCTTATCTGTCCATCCAGGTTTCCCACATGATGACATTTTATGATATTTGCTTCATCATCTTCTCTCTCTATATATAAACCTACTACAGCTTTGTGACCACTGAAGAGTATGTGGCAGACGTGACACAGCTTTACTCTTACACACATCAGTCCATAAGAAAGCACACTCTCCTGCATAATGGCCGCACGCTGGTCCAAGTCAGTAAATTCACATGAACACAGTCCTATTCCCTAATCCACAGACCTTACTGAGCTTTGCCAATTGCTCTGTTAATGTCCTTTGTGACAAAAGAGACAAGTTTCTGGTGCCGGATCCAGTCTAGGAGCAGATGTGTGTGAATGCAGACCTAGCAGGAAGGGCCCCGACCTGCGCTTCTCTCTCGTCTTCCTCCCCAGTTGAAAAACGAAACTCTGATGCTGAAGCCCCCCTTGACGTTCCCTGATCTGGAGGGAGGCTGCGTGACCCCAGTGGGGCGCAGGCCTCTCCCGGTTTCTGTGATCTCCCTCATAGAGTGTCATAACTTCTGCAGCCCAGCAGGCTCCTTCCAAGAGGTAAATGTCGCTGGTAAATGTAAGGGTGAACCATTGTCTTTTTCCCAAAATTTATCCCTTACGTCTTAATTCAGGGATAGTTTCTAGCAAATTCTACCTTCCCCACCCCACTCCCTGATTTTCATTGGGGCGCTGGTGTTCTTAAGGACCTGGCGGGGACAAAGCTCAAGGTAGAATTTCAGGTGTGGTGACAGGTTGAAATGGAAACGATTTGGGAGGAGGGACCCAGCAGCGTTCCTGAAATTATGGCACGTATGGTGTGATGTCCTCCCT
>VMDR010008166.1:0-37558 GCA_007922815.1 Macrotus californicus | reverse complement strand
TGATTATTTTCATTAAGATAGTTTTCTATGAATGAAGGCATTGGGACAAAGGGAATACCTTTTTAAGGTTCCTGGTATTCTCAAATGGCTTTGCTTGTTTCACTTCCTTTTAATCACTCGGTCCTGAGCATTTTTCTTTAAAATGTCTGTCTATTTGGTAGGGATAATTATTATTTTTATTTTAGTTTTAATTTGCATTTCTTTAATCGTTAGTGTGGTTGGACTTTTAAACTTTCTTCTGTGGATTGTCCTATTCAGGATTTTTAAATTATATTGGAATAATAGTGTTGATTTGTGTGAATGTTTTATCTGTTAAGAAGATTTATTTTTATCTTTTGTTAATTATATCATGTAAATATATGTAAAAATGTGAAATTATATGAGTGAATTGCTGTACTAATGCTTAATGGTACATGTAATCAAGTGGAATATAGTAAAGATATCAAATTCTTCCTACATTGATGTATATGTTCAACATAATTTCTATCAAAATCTTAGCAAGGTTTCTTATTGAGGTAGACAAGTTTATTGTAAAACTTATTAATATATTGCAAAGAAAATTTTCTAAAATAGACAGAACAGTTTTGAAAAAGGTAGAAATTAGGAGGAGTTCCAATTAGGAGACTTTCCATGGTGACAGCCTACTATTTGGCCATGGTTATTAAGATGTTGTGGAGTTGGTTGAAGGACAGAAGAGAGATCAATAGAACAAAACAGAGAAACCCAAAGCAGACCCAGTTATGGACAACTAAATTTGGACAGAGAAGCAAAAGCAACTAACTGATAGAGGAAATAGGAGAGGGAAAGCCTTTTGACAAGTGATGCTGGAGTAATTGGACATCCAGAGGGAAAAATTAAAATAAAATTTGAAATGAAATCTTTTATCTTATATGAAAAGAAAGCAATGCAAGATGGGTCATAGACTTACGTGTAGAGCACAAAATTATAAGACATCTATAAATACACTTAGGGGAAATCTTTGGGACCTATAACCATGCGAAGAATTCTTAAACTTGACCCCAAGACACAATCCATTTAAAAAAGTTGATAAATTGACCTTCTCAAAAACTAAAAAAATATTTTGCTGTATGAGGGTCATGTGAACCTCCAAATATGATCACATTGGGGGAATAGATTTCAACATATAAAATCAATTCTAGGGAAACACATTCCATCTACATCATTACAGGTATGTAAATGAGAAGTTAGATGAGAATGAACCAGAGTCTACTATTTTGTTTCCATGGCGAAAATGAATGTTTGGGGTTGGTAGTCATATACAATGGTATGAATAGGCAAGTTAGCATCAGGCAATACAGCTTTTAAATTAAAATGTATGAGAAAGAAGGCAGAATAATTCAAAATCACAAAGCAAAGAATTTTCAAGGTTAGAATTCAAGTTCACTGTTGGAATTCTAATTTGCAGTTGGAATATGAGCTTATAGCACTTTGTCAGAATGACACAAACCACACTGCTTATGTTACTTTGATCTTGGTAAATGTGGTTATCCGTTTCTTCCTGTCTCCCCAATGTCTTACATGATGCCCACATTTAGTTGATGTGTCAGAAAAACTCCTAAATCAATTGGTGGTAGACAGGAAACAGGAAGATGTTCTTTAATGTGATTACAGGGAAACTTGACCTAGGTACTACTTAGCTAATGGCTTTCCAGGTCATTCAAATGAGGAAAGTAGTAGTAGAAAAATTACTTGAATTTGGAATGAGAGTAAGTCCAACAAAGGGTATGAGTACACTCAAGAAGGTACCAGAGAACAGGGTGAGGTGCCGCAGTCACAAAGAATTGAGAAGTTGAGATTGAATGGTTCCATTGCTTTAAGAATCTGGGATTGGAACATCTGGGATATATAAGAATGTTTTTACTATACTGTGGACTGTGCCTACAGTCCATTCACTCAACAAATATTGTATGCCTTTTACATGCAAGCGATGTTCGTGTTTGGGGAAAAGAACAATGGGCAAAGTAGTGAAATCCTATCTTCAAGAAGTTATCATGGAGGAGTCGGCAGTGTAAGGGCAAGGGTGCACATGTGGTTATATCATCTGCTGGAGAGCGATCCGGGCAAGAAGATAACTAGGAGAGTGGGTGCAGTTGCAGTTCCAATGAAATGTTCCAGCAAAGTTCATTGCCTCTGTTCTTTCAATGACAAGTTGAACAGGTAAGCTTCTCAGAATCATGGGTACCTGGATTTGTACCCATTATCTGTCTCAATATCAAAATACTAATTTATTTACATGAATATGATAGCACTTAAAATAGTTTTTAAAGAAACACATATACCTGGCAGCAGTTAGTACTTATTTTACTGATCTTTTATGGTTTCTAAAATTTACCTAATCCAGCCCCTCTGTACCTGTATTTGAGTATAACAGTGTATCTTCAATATTTCCTTGCAGTTTGAAGCTCAGTCATGGCTCTGAGACCATCCTAGCACCTCCATCTAGTTCCTATAAAGCTCCTACAATTTTCCTTTACTGGAAAGTCTCTACTGGCGGTCCAGGACGGTCACCATCTACACAGCACGCTGAGTCCATACGTGTCTGAGTCATGGAAAGATGGCTTTATGCTCCATTTAGCTCCTCAGAGGCTAGCACGGGGAGATTGCCCGCACAGTATGCCCCCGATCCTGAATCCTACTGTAGTTGTTCTTCCCTCATCGCCGGAGAAACCTCTCTCATCAGGTGTGTGTTTTTACTGATGAATTACTTCCATCCAGTTAAAACCAATTTCCTTTGAAACTCCTCTAGCAGACTTCTTTATTATGGCCATTGTTAGAGAACTTACTTGGCATTAAAGAGATTACCCTTCTAGTCCCATGAATATTTTAATACTTAAAAACTGATCTTAATGGTGTTTAAGGCAGAGATGATGGTGCGGGGCATAGAAATGAACTTCAGGGTGAGGGAGGTGTGGCAGGAAAGAAAATTTGAAAGAGAGTGGGGGAAATGAGCACCAGGGAAGCATTTGGGAACAAGTGAAGGTGAAGAATGGGAAAAAATTATCAACATTAAATAGTATATTTAAGGTAATTCAAGCCAGTTTTACATGTTAGTGTTGCAAATGTTCCTGAGCACCATGTACATCTGAGATGCTACTGAATTTTTGGATGGCATCAATGATTAAATATCTATCTATCTATCTATCTATCTATCTATCTCTTCCCGTAAACAGCCTTGTAAACAAGGGACTTACCCTCACAATTACGGAGTATGTGGGATTAAGTTCCCAAAGGCCAGAATTCCTCAGTGAAATGGTCCTATGATATATATTTCCATAAAAACATTATAACAAAATTTACCTGTAAAATTCTTTCTGGGAGGGTAGAGAAGCTGGGGAAAACTTTAGATAAGTGTTCACTTAGAATACATGATTTGCATGGTTAAATGGGACCATGGAAGGGTGAAAGAAAAAGTGGGAAGATGGGTGTCTAACAACTGACCCCACTGTGGATGTCCTTGAGCCCTGCTAAGAAAGAAAGGTTAACAGTGGGTCCCCTCCCTCCAGGACACTGCAGGCAGTTTGTGAGTGTTGCCTGGCAACATTTATAAATTTGAAAATAAAAGTGAGTCTTCCCCATGCCAGTCCCTCACACCTCGGTATGGAAATGGGGACTTAGGGCCTCTTAAATAGGTATGTCTACGTGCAGTAGCTGCTTGTTGGCATTCTTTGGTTATCATTAGCAGCTCAGTGTTGGGTCAGATTTATTTTTGTGTGTGATTGACAGCTCCTGGACCCGCTCACCCCAGCATCCCTCCTCTTCTGAATTTTCTCTCTCTCTGCAGGGGACCCTCGGCAACACAGGTATGGACATTCAACCCAGTTCTTCTGATCCCCTGATCTTATTCTGCCTTCTGGATTCTTGAAGCCGTATAAACTTTTTCTTCAAATGAAATTGTGTAAGAAGTGCAATTTTATTAGCATACATTTATTGTGGAGTCTTAAGAAGTGGTGGTTTAAAAATATGCTTACAGATTCCTTGGTACTTCTTCCTGTAAAAGGTCGAGTTTAGTTTTCCTCTCTTTGAATATGGGCCACACTCAGGGACTCACTTGCAACCAATAGAATGTAGCAAAAATAATGTTATGTGGCTTCCAAACTAGGTCACAGAAAAGACTCAGCTTCTGCCCAGTTTCTCTGGTTCTTGTACTGGTTGTTCTAGGCTAAGTCAGTTACCATACATGAAAAAAAACTCAAGCAGCCCCACGGAGAGACCCACATGGAGAAAAGCTGAGCCTTCTGGCCACAGGCCAGCGCCAACGTGCTATGAGAGTGAATCATGTTAGAATCAGATCCCCACACCACAGCCGAACCTTTCAATGATGCAGCCCCTCGGTTTCTGGCTATAATTAGTAACATAACTTCTGAGACTCATTGCTTAATGGAAACTAGGATAATAATACCTAATGAGATGGTGAATATAAAGTGCTTTACAAATAATGATTAATTGCATGTATACATTATTCTCTTTTTCCTTGGGCACAGTCCTTCTAATCCATACCCTTAGGTCTTCCAACTTTGTGCAAGTCGTGTTCTGCATTAAGTTGCATTTAATGAGATTTGCCTGAAGACAGCTCCCTTGGATTAGCAGGTAAAGCCTTAATGTCTAGCTGGAGAAATGGCGGGTTGCTGTCAGCTAGCCATGCCCTGACCTTTAGCTCTGTGGTTGCATGCTTTCGTTGCTTTTCCTTCCAAACCAGTGGAGCCAGTTGGTCCGCTGACCTTTACGGAAATGAAAACAGCAACAACGAGAGTTGAATTTTTGTTTTATCTTCCCACCTATTTGAACGTTCATCAAAACTGACTCCATTTTTTGTAAGGCATCAAAAGGAATGTGTGTGTGTGTGTGTGTCTGTTTGAATTGATGTCTGGGCGAGAATGGATTTGATGGGAAAAAAATAAACTTTATGAAGGAAAATTCTGATATTTCTAGAAGCTAATCCATTTTTTTCTGCTGTACACAATGGATGTATGTAGGCTGATCTCACCTTATTTACTCCATGGTTTTTATTTTGCAGTATTTGGTGCTATTGTTGATGGGCTGCTTGAAAAACTCTTCTCCATGGTTTCCCTGGCGTTGTTCTCATAACTCTCCTTCCACCCCTTCAGTTTATCCTCACAGTACCTGAACATAGTCCTCTTCCTTTTCCTGCCTTGAAGATAATGGGATTTCTTGGACACTATTCTTGACCTGCCTTTTCCCTCCTTGTTCTGCATGCTGTCCTCACACACACATGGCTTCACTCTGTGTATGCTCATGGAACCTCAACCTGTCTTTCCTGGTCCCTGTGCATTTACTCTTCCTAACTGACTGTGCTCCTTCAGTATTAGGAGAAAAATGGAGATCTACTGATTTTCTAATGTAACGAGCCCATAATTGAAATGAGAAATAAGGTACCAAACAAATTGTACTGAAAAAGAAGGGTATCACCAAATGATTGTATCAGTCTTTCTCTGGGTTGAGCATTAGGTTTCTGTAACTGTTAGCTAACTTGCTTTTTTTCTCTTTTTAATGACAAGCACATATAAAATAAAATAACCAGGGACTTGACAGGGGTGGATGGAGGAGAAGGATTTTGGTGAAGGGTAGTCTGAGGGCAAGCAACTTTGAAAACTCATTCTGTGTATACACACACACACACACACACACACACACACACAGTTTTCTTAATACTTGACCTCTTCTTCTTCCAGAGAGATGGTCAGAGTTTTAGTCTCCCTGTTCTCCCAGATTCAACTTTGATTTCATGAAACTTCAAACCCAGTCTTGCATTTCCAGGGAGAATGGAAACAGTTCAGAAACGTGCTCATCTTTCTACGTGGCTGCTGTTAACATTTTTCATCAATTGTCACGGGAAAGTTGTGTATGAAGAATATTTTTATAACATGTATCTTCAGTTGATTGAAATTTTTGACTGCTTATAAATTATATATCACCCTACTTCTCTTCCTGGAACTGCAGTTATATGGCTTTTGTTTATCTTTCCCCCCCCACCAACATTCATTAGTATACTAAGTGTGGTCCAAAAATGTATAAAAGTTATAGCAGGTAACTTTTGTTGTCTGCATTTGGACCTTGCTTTTTCAATCTGCAGTCCATCAGAGGAAATTTCCTTGATTTCTTAATTCCTACAGTTTCCTGCCTTCCTCTCTCAGATCCATCCTCAGGATTTGGAGATTCAGTGTACATTATTTTCATATTTCAAGCTGCTACCATCTAGTTTCTGATTCCAAGATACTATCCTCGCCCTTTCCCCCTAGACTGGAAGTAGCTCACAATCCTCTTAATTCACTCCACAGGTTTCATCCAGCAAACATGCTGAATGCCTTCCTTATGCTAGTCACCTTGCCAAGTGCTTAGAATACAAAGACGTGTAAGTCATGGTCTCTGTCCACAAAAGGACCTCATCATCCAGGAGGGAGACAGGCACAAAAACAGGACATTACATTACAGAATGACAAGTACTATTGGAAAGGAAGACACAAGGCACAGTGGTCCAAGGAAGAGAAATGAATCCTGCCTGTGCAGAAGGGAGAGCTTCACAGAAGGGAAGTGCTTGAATTATTCCTTGAGTGATGAGTGGATTAGTAATCTCTGTTCAAGAATTGTGTTACAATTAATAAGGAGACACAGAAAAGGGCAACAAAACTACCCCTCTCCCCCTTCAATGAGGAACAATACATATGATCCTGAGTTAGAACAAAATGTGTAGTCTGATACAGTTCCTCTGGAGAGCAAGTCCCCAAAGTCATTTCAAATTGTAATTCCTAATTTAAATAACTCTTCAGATTCTCCTGTGGGTTCCCATTTCTTTACTCTCCATATATTGCTTTTCTTCTTTCACTTAATTGTAATTCTTTTAGTGCCTTTGTAAAGGGTAGTTGTGGTAGGCAGAATAATGCCATTCCCCCACCCCCTGCCACAAAGATGTCCATCCTAATTCCCAGGGTCCGTGAATATGTTACCTCGCATGGAAAAGGGGAGTTATAGTAGCAGATGGAACTAAATTGTTAATATCTGACCTTAAGGAGAATATCCTGAATTATCTGGGTGGGCCTAATGTAATTAGAAAGGTTTTTAAATGTGGAAGAGAGGCAGGAGACTCAGAGTGGCAATGCTGGTCTGTGGTAGGAGCTGGCAACCTGGGGCTGGGGTGGGTGTGGGCAGGTTCACTAAAGAAAGAAGCCAATGAAGAAACAGTGGGAGCTGAGAGGGTAAATCTTACAGTCGAAAAAGTATCCCCAGTCTTAGATTCACAGAGGGGTACCATGGATAATGGTTTTTTTTTAACAACAGAAAAGTCATATTAAGAAACACTCTCAATTTTAAGTAAATTTAATCAACAAGAGGAGGGACAACAAAGGCTTTTTCTAGAATGTTGTAAGTTCTAGGCTAGGAAGAGAAGAGAGATGAGGCAAGACGTTGCCCACCTTGGAACTAAAGAGGGTTGACCAGATGCTCACTTCTCCGCTGAGTCTAAACTCAGGCCGGGGAATAATGTTGATTTGTGTGTGTTAGGCGCTGGTCTACAAGGTAATTATTTAAGCTTCATAACAATCCTAAAAGGTAGATACTGTTGCTCTCACCCCTGTATTATAGGTGACAATATTGGAGCATGGCTATTTGTTAAAGGTGTCAATGCTTCTAAGTGGTAAATGTGAGATTTTATTCAGTGCCAAGGTCAGTTAGCCTTGTCACTACAGCGTGCTGCCTGGGGAAGGGCCTCCTTTGGACTGTGGGGAGTGGTGATGGCTTGCTCTAAGAATGGGCTGATACATCCAAGACTGGGCCTTCCTCTGTCATGGCAGCCGGGGGGTGAGAGTTCAGGCCCTACCCTTGTCTCATCGCAGCAAGGTAACAACAACAACAAAAGAATAGAGACAGCAATCAGTTTTTGCACTGTAGAACTGCACTAAATTTTCCAGTGGTTTTGACAACCTGCATGCTGCTGAAGCAGTAGGTAGAGCTTGGGGATGAGAGCAGAGGGGAGCCTGGGGCAGGGCTTCAGCCCAGAGGTTCTCAGCAGTTGCCGATGTGCTCTGAATGGAGCGGTGAGGTCTGAGTGTGAGAGCCAGGACTGTGCTGTAAAAAGCAGCAGTCATGACCATCAGCGACTGGGTTGTTTGAAGCTTCTCAGTCATGGAAGCAACCTTGTATTACATGTGCTATGAATCTTCCTACCTCAGGCTACCTGGGGGCTGCTGAGCTGAACAGCTCCCGAGGGCTTCGTTCCCATAGAAGACTGTTGCCCCTGGAGCTGGGCATAAGTGGTCCTGCTGGCTTGTTTGTCTAATTGGAGAGAAGCCTGTAGAGTTTGCAGGTGCTGCAGCTCCACTGCTTGACTGTGGAAGGTAGGGGTGCAGTGGAGTCCCTGTGTTCTGTGTGTCTCAGAACCCTCTTTAGTTGATAAGCTCTTTCCAATCAGCCTTTTCCATTATCTCCTGCCTGCTTTAACTTCAGCCACATTCACATTCATCAGTCTTGTCTTATCTGAACAAGGGCGGGACTGGCACCAGGCACAATGGAAGAGGTACTGTGCAGAGGCTTTAATTATGTTTATACTTGAGGAGCCTCCAGAAAGAACACTTTGCCAGTTGTGAACTATCAGCACCGCTGCTGCACACCCCTTTCTGACTTTTTATGAGGGTCAATTGGGGACACCCTATGGGGTGTCCTTCATGCACTCTCTTGGCAGCATCATAGTCCCGGCTTTCTGGAAAGAGTGGCTGCAGCCTGGGCGCTTTGGTCAGGGAGGTAGAAGGGATAAACACTTTCAGTTTGATGCTGTAAGCATTCATAGAGCACTTTCTGTGTGCTAGCTTCTGCTTAGGGTGTTGAGGATGAGAGAAAAATGTTTCTTGCTTTTAGGAGCTCACCGTGAAGAAAATTGAGGCAGATCATGGAAGCAAATCACTGCACAACAGCAGGAGAGGAAGTACCTTTAGGGAAGAGAGGGAGATGTGACCGATACAACTTGGGGAGCTCTGGGAGGCCTCCCGAGGAGTGATGTGTACGTGGCTTTTCTCCAGTCTCTGCCTTCTCAGTCTCTGCAGCTACTTGAGATCCCTCTGCCAGGGGCTCTCAGCCTCCTTGGCAGTGCCTTGGAATCATCTGGGAAGCTTTGAAAATTCTCAGTGCCCGGACTACAGCCCAGATGGACTCATGCTGTCCGGGCATGGGGCCCAGGCATAGATACTTTCTGAAGTTCTTCATGTGATTCCAGTGTGCAGCCATGTTTGAAAACCACTGTCCTAAAGCAAGAACTCGGTGATTCAAAAATAAGGGTTTAGAAGAAAGACCATTTTATGGTTTGGAGACTCTGTTACTATATTCTGAGAGGGCTGGTAAGAACAGAAAAAGAAGAAAATTGTTGTGTAGTGGAGGTCAGAGGTTATAGCTGGCTAGGTTCAAGTACAGGAGCATCATAGAGTCTATAGTAACATGCAGGAAAGTAACCTGGGACAAAGGCATGGAGTATTTGTTGAAGCAACTTTAATGTAGTCACCCTTATTTACATGCGTTCTACCTGCCTGCTCTGGAAACATCTTGGGGAAGCTTGCATCTTAAAGTATAATTAATGAGAAACCAGAAAAATTCATCTAAGGAGACAGAGGGAGTATATACACATTCAGGCATCAACCTAAAATTATGGAAATTGTTTGCATTTTGTACCACCCTATAAAGTCATTTAGGGTTTTTAAAGTGATTAATTTTTTTACCTGCAAATTCAGTGGAAATAGGCCACTCAGGGCTCACATATGCATGAATGCTTCAGTTAAGTAGGAATAATGATAATATTGGTTATATTATATTTATAGCATGCCTACACATGCCAGTACTTAACATATATTATTCTATTTAATTTCCTGTGATGATCCTATTCCCCAGGAGAAACGTGAGACACAGAAAAATTAAGTAAGTTATCTGGTGCCCACATAGCGTAAGAGTTGGGATATGAGCCCAGGGAGAAGCCCGCTGTAGTGGGAAGGAGACTGGTTTGGGAATAAGAAGATAAGGATTCTTTGCCTGATGAGCTTCTGCATGATCTTGAGTTAGTCACTCAACCTCTCTGGACCTCAGTGTCATCTGTAAACTGACTAGACATGAGACGGTGGCAAAGGACACAGTTTTTCTCCTAGTAATGAATTACAATGAGAATACAGGCTTAAAGTGACTTTCAAAGCTCACAGACATGTCATTCTTTTGAAGGGCATTGTTAGGAGAAGCTATATATATAATTTTCTCAGAATAAAGAATACAGGGACTCACTTTACTTTTTTTGTGAAAATGTTATGGAAAAAATAACTTTTTTCTTTGATCAGGAAAATACCATTCTTCTTCCCCTTCTTCTTACTAGTTGTGGAAGATTTGTATGGAAGACAGGTACAGCCAGACCTGGTTAATGTTCCCTCCCTCCCTTGCTCCCTCCCTCCACTAACCTATTTCCTACAGAGAATGTCCCATCTGGCTCCCTGATCCTTTGCAATCTAGATGGGTCTTTTTTAGCTCTTCATCTGGAGTGGGATGGTTCTGAAACAAGTCAGTCTTCTTGGGAAATTAAACAGGCAGAGGAGTCAGCTCTAACATGTAGGTGCATTAAAGGAGTTCTGAAGTTTGTCTATCTTGACAGGAAATTACCTGGGGGAGTCCGAGATGGAGGAAGAAACCCAGACAGCCAGGGCTAAGGCAGGCACTGAAGTTAGGAATTGATTACTTTGTTCCATGTTGTTAGAACATAGAAAAATTTAGTCACAGGAGATGCAATCCATTTGGTACATGACACTGGGCATAATGCAGATAACCAAGCAGCTGGGCACTGGAGGATCCCCAGTTTGGCCCTACCTTCCTGTGGAAACCTTGAAGTTCTTTGATCCCAGCTTCTCTCTAAGCTGAACGGGACTTGGTAAGCAGATATGGGTGTGAAGGTGGAAAAGACTCATGGCCCTTGAAGACTTGTGAAGTGTGATTACTCAGGAAGGTGTAGGAGGATAGGGAATGAGTGCTTTCCTGGGGGTATAGAGCTGGGGCCAGAGGGGAATGGTGTTGGTGCCCCTTTCTCCTTTAAGTCCGGGCCTGTGGTCTTCATAGTCACTGTCAAAAAAGGAGTTTACTTCATTAAAATCTGCAGCTCTTCAGTGCACCCTCACTCTATTGTCTGTTTATCCCCACAAGTCAAAAAGATTCTGCCACATGCAAACTTCTGTAGTATATATTAAAAAAAAAACAATGGAAATATTGAATAATGAGTTTTCAAGCTACCGTATATACTTCCCATTTCCAGAGGACAATCTAAAACAATCCTTAAATCCTTTCTACTTAAAAGTCATTACCATTGGGTAACATCAAACAGGTTTAAATGATAATCCATCAAAAATATTTATTAAACTCCTAACGTGGAGCTAGGATTGAGCTTGGTTCCACACCATCTGATTCACACACGATTTGGTGTTGCCTCTGTCTTCACTTTGTCAGCCACCACACCTGACCCCACCAGAGGGAGATTCACAGTGAGACCAATGGAGCTTCAGGGCCTCTGACTTGACTGGGTCCTCTTGAGTCTCTGGGAAGAGTCCTAGCAATGTGCTACATGATCCTGTGTGTTTGTAAAGTTGTAAAAATAAGATATTTTTACTTCAGTTAGGACAACCTCTTTCTGTTCTGACTTGCCTTCTGTCACGCTTCCTTCAGTGTCAGGCAGTGCTGGCATGGGCGTTTTGGAGATTCAGCTGAGGGGGAATCGAAGTGGGGGGACATTTAATGAGTCCAGTGGGATCTGTTCCTGTGCTTTACAATCACTGATTGTGTGCAGTGAAGTCACTACATAGGGTCTCATAGCACTCTTAAAGAGGACCTACCACATCTACTTAGGTTCACGTACCAGTGACCTCACAACCAACTCCTTAATTGTGTGTGTCTTTTTTTTTCTTTCTTTTTTAGGTTATCTATCAGTTTTTGTTAGGTTTACAGTCTAGTGTGTTGGGGAAAATGGCTTTTATTTTTTTATTGCTGTTTTATTACAGTCGTCACAATTTTCCCCCATTGCTCTCCTCTGCTGCCCCCACCCACCACCACTCCCACAGTCAATCCCCACCCTGTTATCCATGTCCATGGGTCATTTATACCTGTTTGTTGATTAGACCCTTCCCCTTCTTTCCCCCCTTATACTCTTATCCCCTCCCCTCTGGTTGCTGTCAGTCTATTTCTTGTTTCCATGCCTCTGGTTCTCTTTTGCTTGTTTATTTGTTTTGTACATTAGGTTCCTCTTACAGGTGAGCTCATATGGTGTTTGTCTTTCACCATCTGGCTTACTTCATTCAGCATAATGCTCTCCAGTTCCATCCATGCTGTTGTGAAGGGTAGGATCTCCTTCTTTCTTTCTGCTGCATAGAATTCCATTGTGTAAATGTACCACAGTTTTTTGATCCACTCATTTACTGATGGGCACTTGGGTTGCTTCCAGCACTTGGCTATTGTATATAGGGCTGCTATAAACATTGGGATGCATAGGTTCTTTTGAATTAGTGTTTCAGGATTCTTGGGTGTAATCCCAGCAGTGGAATCACTGGATCAAAAGGCAGTTCCATTTTTAGTTTTTTGAGGAAATTCCATACTGTTTTCCACAATGCCTACACCAGTCTACATTCCCACCAACAGTGCACTAGGGTTCCCTTTTCTCCACATCTTCTCCAACACTGTTGTCTGTTGATTTGTTAATGATGGCCTTTCTGACCTGTGTGAGGTGGTTTGTGTGTTTCTTAGTGTAGTGGTAGATCACCTGTGTCAGGACTACCTGATACAGATAGAGCTTTCTAATCTACACCCAGGCTGTACTGCATCAGAATCTTGTGGGACAGGGCCAGAGAAGGCAAGCTTCATGAGGTAAGGAACTTTGTTTTGTGTCCTGTGTGTTTGTGTTTATTTCCTTATCACTGATTCCCTAGGATTGCCTTAGCACAAGGTAGATGCTTAATAGATACTCACTTTTGAACTTTTATGTACATAAAGGCTTGAGAATCATTGCCTCTGCCTAATTAATGTCTTCTCATATATCAAGACGACAGATCAAGATTTTGGTGCTGGTTTTTCTGAGAAGAGAATGTGAGAAACAGAAACGTCCTTGGAGATCATCAGTTTGATTGCTTTCAAATGGAAGGTGAGGGAAGATAACAGAATTAACACGCCATGCTTTTTTCAAACTACATTTGCTCAGCTATCACATATTCTGTTGTTTTCATGTGAAGGTATGAGGGCAGGTAATATCTGAATATTCTAGGGGATGCGATGGCTGGTGTGAGTTTGGAAATTCTTCATGGTGATCCTGATCCCTTCTTCCCCTGTTAAAAACATTCATTTAATTCAGTCTCTCTTTTAACAAACAGAGCCTCTGAGACCTAGAACAATTGAGGGAAAGGATCCTATTCAGTTGGGGAACAGAGTCAGGGCTAGGACTCAATTCTCAAAAGCTCCGGGTGCAATGCCCCTTCTTTCCGCTCACATGCAGGAAGCTTATAGGCCACTTCGTTTTTCTAGGAATTCTTCAATATTTGGAGGGCACATCTAACTTTTCAACTTGTTCTCTATTGTTTAACATTGCTTCTCATGGTTTCTTGTGCATAAGTGTGCTATTTTCTTGTATTGTAAATTTACAAATACTACCTAGCATATCTTAAACTTCCTTTGTATTTCTGAAGGTAACTAGCTGAATGATGAGCTAATAATAAGTGGACAAAAATAGTTAGTGATTAGTTTATTAGCATCTCAAAATAATCTACTTGATATGGTAAGATAATATTAGGTACAACATTTTAAGTACAAATGAAATTCTTGTTAGAAATATTTCTCCACATTGGGAAATTCATGTTAATTAAGGATGAACTTGGGCAATGGGGCATTAAGAAGGGTACAGAATGAACATATCCTAGCCCAGAGGGAGTTACCTTAGGGGGTTCAAAATAAAGAAGAAGGATATTCCAACAGGGCTCCTGAGAATTCTAGAGCAACCAGTACTCAAAAGTAAAGCATTGTTGGCAATGATGTTAGGGGACTCTACCAGAGTCTGGCCCATACTTGGGGGCCGACCTGGAGGCCCCCTTAGGGGGTTCTAGACAAAATCAGAAGACCAATGACCAGAATTAGGGTTTTGAACACGAAACCTAAATAATTTATGAATACCTTGGTTAATTTGCTGTTATATTTGTTTTTCTCTTGTTATTCTCCTATAATGATGTGTTTCTAATTTATAGTCAGAGTTTTCGATTACTACCAGAAAAATGTGGCTAATTTAATTAGGCAAAATAAAATCTATTTTTTAGGGGCTGTTAAAATTTGAAAGATGTTAATGTGTAGTACACATTTCCATTTTTATTGTAAATGTTGTTTTATCATTAGCTCTGTGCTGTTAGTTTGGGGAATGATTTATATGTTTAAAACTATGGGAGAAATCTACAGCTAAGTCTTTTTATTTACTCGCATTTTTTTTTCCACACAGTTTTTGCCTTTTATAACCACATGCATTTTTATTTGAACCTGAAATAATGTAGGGCAATGAAGAGATTTTATTTTTGTCCTGCCTGACCTCTGTGTCATGACCTTCAGTTCTCAGTGCTTGGTCAAAGGACGGAGGCAATGGACATCACTGCTACGGCATCGTGATATGCTTTTCATTACTGTCCTGTCATTTAGCACTTGGTACATTTGCATTTTATCTGCACTTGAGCATTTTCTCAAAACTTGTACTGTCAGGTACACAAGGGCATAGGCTGGATCGTATTAAACGGCGGTTTTCCAAAGCAGCAGTGTCAGAACCACTTGAGGTGCCCTTTAAATATTCAGAGTCTAGGGCTCCAGCTGAGAGATTCTGAGGTAGATGTTTTAAGGAGAGTCCCATGAATCTGATTTTTTCAAAGCTCACTCAGATAATCTTTATGGACAATTGGAATTGAAAACCACTGGCCTACAGCATAGAACGCTGCCTTGCATTTATTTAGTGCTCAAAATGTTTATTTTGAAGCCTGAATCATTCAGGAAAGTGACATAAACTAGGTCTTACTTGCTCACTTCATTTTTCTCTCTTTAAATTTTTTTTTTTTTAATTTACTGATTTTAGCGTGAGAAGAGGCAAGGAAAGAGATTTGTTGTTCCATTTATTTGTGCATTCATTGATTGAGTCTTGTATGTACCCTGACTGTGGATTGAACCCACAACCTTGGGGTATCAGAATGATACTCTAACCAACTGAGCTACCCAGCCAGAGCCATTTTCTCTCTTTTTTTCCTGTCCTTTGCCATGCTTCACCAACTACCTGATAAAACCCGATTCCGATGCGTTCTTTTTGTTTTTATGTATAACCATAACAAACAGCCAAAACTTTGCATTGCCTTTTTAAAACTACTTGAAAAATCTGGTAGTGCTTTTAAGTTTGCATTAGACCTTAGTGGTAGAAAAACCCTGTTGACTATGGTCACCATCTGGGACTGTTGGATGTGGCTGGGAAGACTGATGTGTGACCAGCGTCTCTTCCACACTGAGTAGATCAGTGCACTGTCCTTCAGATCCTGGCTGCCGCTGCTACTTTCAGAGTCTTCTGCTGCTTTAAACATAATCTAAGTGATGGATTTGTTCCAGAAAGCCATCTTATCTCTGATTACTCTCTCCCTGCTGTCTGGCCGGATCACATCTCTTTACAATTGCCCCTTTTCAGATTATCCTATAGTAGTCACCTGTTCTATGTGGCTGATCCAGTGAAACTGTGACAGGAAGCTGAAGTTGTCAACTGAAAGAATGACTTGTTTCAGCATGGAGAAGCTCAGTCTCATTCTCATATATTTTGTGGGTGATCCTCTTTTGCAGTTTAATAAACATCATTTGCAACACTGAAGAATGTTTCAAGAAGCCTCGGTCGCTTGGTGTAGTTAGGTTCCTATAGCCATATGGAAATGTGTCTTTAGATTATACTTCATAGGTTAGGAGTAGAGTCACTGGTGGTGAGAAAGAAAAGTCAAAGCATGAGACAAATTGGCTGGTGGAAGATCGGGGAGAGAAATAACAGAAGAGAGAAATACATGAGAGGGTAAAGAAGGGATGGAAAAGGGAAAAAAAGTGTAACCTAGAGAGGCTCTCTTAGCAGGTTTTGCTTTAATGGGATGATTCACCAAGAACGTGTCAATTATATCTGACATGTAATAGCACTTGGGCCCACTGGTCTTTTGTAACTTTGCACTGTGGATCTCAGTAAATGATTCCTTATTGTTATTTACATTCTTTGAAATGTTCACAAGCAGATTATTGCCTTTACATCTATCTTTTAAAGAAAATTAGTCTAATGAAGGGTTTTTAAAAAATATATGACTTGTGAATTCACGAGTTGGGCATTGGTCCACAGATCTTGAAGAATTTGTTTTTAAAATTTGCACTTTACCTGCATTTAAAAAAGTTGTTCATTGGATTTATTGGAGTGACATTGCTTGATAAAATTATATAGCTTTCAATTCTATAATATGTCATCTGTGTATTATATTATGCACTCACCACCCATGTCGAGACTCCTTCTGTCACCATTTATTTCTTCTTTACCCTCTTCTACCTTCCCCCACCTCCTTGTCCCCCTGGTAATCGCCACAAACTGTTGTCTGTGTCTATGAGTTTTGTGTTTTTTTTTGTTTTTTTTGCTTAACCCCTTCACCTTTTTCACCCAGCCTCACAACCCCCTCCCCTCTGACAGCTGCCAGTCTGTTCTCTCTACGAGTCTGTTTATTTTGTTTGCTAGCTTATTTTGTTCTTTAGATTCCACATACAAGTGAGATCGTACAGTATTTGTCTTTCTCTGACTGGCTTATTTCACGTAGCATAATATTCTCTGGATCCATCCATGCTGTCACAAAAGGTAAGATTTCCTTCTCTTTTGCAGCTGAGAAGTATTCTGTTGTGTAAATGTATCACTTGTTTATTCACTCACCTACATTTGGGTAATTAGGCTGTTTCCAGATCTCGGCCATTGTGAATAATGCTGCAATGAATACAGAGGTGCATATATTCTTTCGAGTCAGTGTTTCAGGTTTCTTTGGATATATTCCCAGAAGTGGAATCACTGGGTCAAAAGGCAGTTCCCATTTTTAATTTTTGATGTTATTCCATACTGCTTTCCACAGTGGCTGCAAGAGCTGGCATTCCCACCAACAGTGCACTACGATTTCCTTTTCTCCACTTTCTTGTCAAAACTTGTTTGATTTATTGACAGATTATAATTAATGAAATTGAAGCAGTAATCAAAAAACTCCTCCAAAAACAGTCCTGGACAGGATGGCTTCACAAGTGATTTTTATCAAACATTCAAAGAAGAAATAGCACTTCTCCTTCTCAGACTATTCCAATAAATCCAAGAGGTGGACGACTCCCAAGCTCATATTGTGAGGCCAGCATTATCCTAATTCCAAAACCAGATAAAGACTACATAGAAAGAAATAATTAAAAAGATCACACCAAGATAAAGTGGGATTTATCCCAGGGATGCAGGATTGGTATGATATTTGCAAATCAATAAAGGTGATACACCATGTAAACAAAATGAAGGATAAAAACAACATGATTGTATTAATAGATGCAGAAAAAGCATTTGATAAAATTCAGTGCTCACTTACGACATAAACTCACTGCAAAGTGGGAATAGAGGGAACATATTTCAACGCAGTAAAGGCCATATGTGACAAACCCAAGGCCAACATCGTACTCAATGGGCAACTGAAAGTGTTTCCCTTAAGATCAGGAACAAGACAGGGATGTCCCCTTCCACCACTCTTATTTGGCACAGTACTATGAGTCCTAGCCATAGCAATCAGGCAAGAAGAAGAAATAAAAGGCATCCAGACTGGAAAGAAAGAAGTAAAACTGTCATTATGACCTGCATTTTTCTTCTACAGGGAGAAGGCCAAGAATTCATCAGATTTTCAAAGGGATCACTGATCAAAATATATGTATATATATATATTCTTTTAATTACAATTTTAGAAGGGCAGCTAGCAGAAGACCCCAGCCATGAAAACCTATCATTACATACAATTATCTCTGGATGACAGCGAGCAGAGCTCTGAACTAGCCTGATCACCACTGCTGGTCCCAGGCTCATGCTTCTCCTCTCTTACCATTAGTGTTGGTTTGGTGCGGGATCAATCCTCACTGTCCCAAGGGCGTATTGAAGCCTCAGATGTAATTTTGCACTTTTCTGTTAATAAAAACACCAGTGACTTTTTTTCCTACAAAGATAGTCGACATCAGAGACTCCATTCAGGTCTGAATTATAGGTGTAAGTCACCGGTTGTATTTGCGATTTCTCTTGGGCAAACTCGCAAATATATTTGCATTTTTATTCTTAACCTTTTTTCCCCCGAAAGTGTGTTGCATTAGTTGATTTGCAAATTATTTTATGATCATTTGAATGTAAATGTTTTTCTAGGGTCAGGTTCAAGAACACAACTTCCAGGGCATACCAGCTTCTGGGTCACCACGGTTGTCAATAGGACTTTTGATCCTGTTTATAGTTTTCTGCCTGGAAGAGCTTTACTGATCACAGGAAAGGTACTCTGATACAGCTTTCAAGTCCTCTGATTGGCTCTTAAGCATAGTTATATAATCTCTCTCTCAATGCTGATTTGTCCATCTGTGACAGAAACAGGATTTCTACCAGTCAGGCAAAAACTTCTCAGCTGATAAATAATTGGCTCTGAGTTTATTCTCCAATGGGATGGCTGCCCATGTCTCTAAGCCTTGAATATCTGGGAAGAACCCAGCAAAGACTAAAAATAGAAAGAGAAAGGGGGTGAGAGGTCAGAGACCGTGTGTAATGGAATAGAAAGTCTCAGCCATCACTCCTTATGACCGTGGTATAGGGTGACAGTTAGAGAAGGAACAACTCAGCTCCCAGTGATCCCAGCCAAGACTGGCCATACTGCCACAGGGAGGTTTGTGTGTATTCTTTAGATTGATTTTATTCTAGAGCCATTGCCCCAAAGATTTGTATCTTATATTTATTTACTTATGAAATTTAATTTTTTCCAAAGCAGTATTAAAATGTCTGACTATGCAGTGGAATATTTCATTGTTGGGAGGAAATTTGACTGCTGAGTCCTTTTCTTTTTGTTTATCAATGCAGAGATCAGGGTAGCATTTGAGTAGGGCTTGGAAGTTGTCGAGGAGAGAGGTTTGGACAGAGATTGAGGTCTAGAGAAACCTGGAAGTCCATGTACCAGGGCAGCACACCAGGTGTAGGACCCTGGCAAGGACACGGAGGAGGGTAGAAGAACAGCTGTGGAATGTTGGAGACTGGGAAATACATACATAGGCAAGTTGACTGACAAAGATCACAAAATTGGCTCAGAGGATCAGATAGAAAAATCAATGTACAGACAACAGATTTAATTAGAAAATACACAGCAAAAAAACCAAAAAACTTTGCTAACGCATACTATGAGCCTTATAAGGCCCCGTTAGTATGTGAGTCTGCTCAGCACCAGGATGAGACCAGCACATGAGAAGTACAGAGCCAACGGTCAGAGAAAATAGGTGGACAAGCAGACTGAGCAGGGAGCCGGGCTGTTGGCAGTATTTCATCTGGACCGGGTCAGCTTGCTGACATTTGAATTTCCTAGACATTCTATACCGTTTTGATTTATTGGTCCATAACCTCCATATTGCATCACATAGCTCAAGCTTTCAATCTTTTGCACATTTTTATTTAGGAAAAAAGAAAACTCAGTTGAAATCTTTTTACTGTTTGCTGTTTTCTGATTTATTTCAACTTTATTTAAATCTATCCAAGACCAAATAAAATACAATACTCCTGTCCTGTATCTCTTAGATCTTGTACTGATGCTTCTGCCCATTATTCCCACACATAACAAAGAGTAAAAGGAGTTGCTGTGAGAGGGACTTTCAATGTTAACAATTTTACCTCTGGGTTCTGGTGGCTTGGAACAGCCCCACCTCATCTGCTCCTGTACTGACAAGCACACTTAAATGAGCCAAGTGCAAATCTAGGCATTTCTTTAGAGTGTGAAGTGTAGACTCTGACTTTGGATTGAGGGTCCATACTATAGAGAGTGGGGTGAGTACTAAGCAAATGTTCACATTACTAAATTCTCTTCCTCCTTTGCTGGTTTGATTCATCTTCTGAGAAGGTTCAAGTGAGGAGCACCCAGCACTACTGGTCCCTCTCCCCCAGTGGTTGAAAGGGGATTTCAAATGGTTCCAGCCAGAGCAAAGGGATGAAAACATGTTAGGAGTGGGAATTGAGCTGGTAAATGGCATATTGCAAGAGTTTTGAGGAGTAAAAGTCTATTATTAACTATGGGGAAACCTGTTAGTGCGTGATGCGGCCTGTGACTCAGCTCTGGATCTGAACGCAGTCCAGATCGCGTGTGGTGTGCAGATCACATCTGTGGATAGGTTTCCCGTGGGGAATCAGGCCTGCATTGTCCCTAGGCCGCTTTGAAACTTGCTCTTGCAAAAAGTCCCTCACCTGGGATAGAAACTGCAGAAGTTTACTGTGGCTTGTGCTAGACTTCCCAAGCACAAATGTAAACAGCCCAGCCTTCTCTCTTTTACATTTGTAAATGACCTTTCTCCTTGCAACTGGCCACATTCTTTCCTTTGTTATCTGTAAAAGGTATCCACCCAAAGCAAACCTGTGCATAGTTAATAAGAACCATCTTGGAGTGTCAATAAAAGCCTGTCCAGGCGAGGGGCAGGGGGCCCCCTCTCTTTCTGTGGGAGAGTGGCCAAGCCAGCTCTCTCTCTCTCATGGAGAGAGTGGCCAAGCTATCCCTTTTCTCCACCGGATTCCTTTAGTACATGTGAATTTGTTCGTTACTTGTCCGGGGATATAGGACAAGCATTCCACAACAACACGCAGTCCTGCTGGAAGGGACTGTGACAATTAACATGTTGGCCTCATCCATAGAAAGATCCAATTTTCTATTAAAATGATATAAAATGGGCTAGATACCCAGACAGAAAGATGCTTCGTCACACGAGTGACCCTGGATGTCACTCCAGGAGAGGAAGGTTGGGGATGGGCTGCCATGACAGCAGGGACAGGTAAAAGTAGTGAGACTGAGGTGCCTCCAGCTGAGAGAGAGTAAGTTCACCCTGTTTCTTCAAATCTTGCCTGGTTTAAAAACTCTGAATAGCACTTCTCAGCATCTCCCTGTCATCATTGCTTGGTCTTTCTCCAGGTTCTTTTTTGTGGTATTGACCTTGTTGTCTCCAGTCAGCCTTTGGAACTTAGTTATTTCTGTTGGCTTTTGATCGGAGGACATAATGACCTCACAGATGGTCCTTACAAATCAGCCACTGCTTTCCCAGGAATCTTTCTGTTCTACTTTCTGGTTCATCTCTTTGACTATGCTCGAGATTCAGGTCACTCCATTAGGTCATCCTGGACATTGTGGGGTCCTTCTGCCATCCCTCCACCATGTCCTGACCAACTAATTTTATATAAAAGTAGATTTATATTTTTTATCTGTTCACATCCTTGCTTGTCTCCCTCTGCCCTGTGGCTGTCAACCCAGCTGAATGCAACCAACCCAAACTCTTTGTAATTTTTCTCTCCAGTGATTCACAATATATGTCCTCACTGATTTGGCAGCAACTTAATTTTAAGAATTCTGCACTTAAAATTTTGTATGGCCTCATTGGCTCTGAGTTGGGTATTATGCCAAAACACTTATTGTTCCTATTTTGTGACCAGCAAGGTGGGAATTCTGATATAGGGCTATTTTATCCAGATTGTGCGAACAGTCTGAGTGATCTTTAGAATTATCTTGAGAAGGCAACTAATGGGTGGCTCTCCAAATATGCTAAGCAGTAAATAAACACATCCCAGTATTGGAGGCCCTCTCTGTGGCTCTCCAGGCATTGGATGGAGGCTGACAGTGGCTGTAGCTGCCTGGTGGAGGGGTGAGGTTATAATTCCGCACAGGATTATGTAAAGCTATGCAGACCTTTATAATTACATTGTGAAGGGGAAATGAGATGTATGGGTATCGGTTCTGGAGCTGGAAAAGTGCAAAGGTGCAGTCAGAGTGAAAGGTTTGCTGTGATTCTGCCTGGCAAAAGCTCTTCTGAATTAAAATGCCCTCAAAGAAACTGGAACAATATGCCATCAGCTTGAGAACTCTGTGTATAGTACTAATGAAAAGGAAGTATTATAGAATTGTGCACCTGAAACCTATATAATTTTATTAACCAATGTCACCCCAAGAAATTCAATATTTTTTTAAAAAAAGCAAGTCTAAGCTTTTGATTCATTTTCTTGGGTGGGCAGTGAGATTTAGAGGTATGTCAGTATCTAGAAATTCAGTTCTAAGACACTGGGAAGAAGCTATGAGGCCAATAAAAGGGATAAAGCTGGATTTCATTAAAAACAGTTATTGAGAACATGGAACAATGGTGCGGCATATTGGGTGGATGCCGAAGCCTGGGATCACGCGTGCACCCTGAGATGCCCCTGACCCCGCCTGGCCATGAACTCTGGAATGACTTCTGCTGGTACTCAGTTGATACAGGGCGGGTGTCAAGCAACAGGTTCATGACCTGGGGAACACTGGCCCAATCTGATGCCTCAGTGACTAGTCAGGAACTGATGGCCACAGTGCTGAGAGTTGAGGCTTAAATGATCAGAGATGAATGAGCTCACTTCACACAAAACCATGATGAAGTCCATGGGGGTGATAATACTGATCCCATGTTTTTTTCTGTGTAGAAAGGACTCTCGATTTCACCTGGTGATCATACCACATCATGGTGTCTGGGCAGTCAGCATTTGTATTACTCAGGGCCCTTTGCTTTACCCTTAATACTTTTGATATAGTATAATTATATAATTTCCTAATGTATAGTACCTTCAACAATTTCCAGTTCCTAGAGCATTTTCTCATATGTTACTTTATGAAAGAAGGAGCTTCTCTCTAAACCAAAACAGCAAATGGATGATCTTCAGCAGTTTTTATGGGTTGAATTGCAATTCCCCACAATTTCTGTTTTGAAGTCCTAACTCACAGTACCTCAGACTGTGACCTTATTTGAAAACAGGGTCCTTACATATGTAGTTAGTTAAGTGAAGATGATACCATTAGGGTGGGACCTAATTCAGTATGACTGGTGTTCTTGTAGAAAAGGGAGATTTGGACACAAGAATGCACACACCGAGGGAGTGCTGTGCGGACATGAAAGTGGAGATCAGGGCTTTGTGTCTACAAGCCAAGGAACACCGAAGGTTGCCCCAAACCACCAGAACCTTGGGGAGAAGCATTGTGCAGACGCTCCCTTGCAGCCCTCAGAAGGAACCAACCCTGCCAATACCTTGATCTTGGACTTGACCCCTCTAGAACTGTGACACAATAAATTTCTGTTGTTTAAGCCACTCAGTTTGTAGCGTTCTATTAGGGTGGCCCTGGCAGACTAATATGGCAGTCATAGTAATGTCCTTGTTTTGTTACAGCACAGTCTTGAGAGTTACAGCCTTTCTTTTTCCCATTTTCCTCTGGAGTCACTTGAAATTGGAGTTTTATTTCCTCATAGAAGCCGAGTGCTGGGCTGTTGGTAGGGATAGTGAAATTTTGGGCCAGACTGGATGAGGAATATTGCAGGGAAGGAGGGCCCCCTTTTCTACATGGGAGGCATATAAGCAGGCAGTCACAGTCTGGTGGGCACACATCAAACAAGTAATCAAAGATTATTTTTATTATTTTCAGCGCTGTGAAAAGGAGTGGCCAACAGGTGGCCCATACCTGAAACCATGGAAGTGAGAAAGCTTCTCTGGAGAGGCACCATTTAAGCCAAGACGTGAGGGATGCACAGGCGTTCTCCAGCCAGAGAGTGGGCTAAATGCCCTCCTGGCAAAGGGGCGACATATGCAGAGACCTCGAGGGGGGAAGAATTTTCCCTCTCTCAACTCACGTGGCATCTGGAACACATGTTCATAGATAAAATCATCATATTGCTGTAAAAACTTACTGAGTTGTGAATCCATTAAAGGCAGCATCTATGAAAGCTAGGTCTGGTATTAGCTTTCCATCCAAGTGAATATAGGTTGAAGGAATAGAAACAGGGATTTCCTAAGGTTAAGTCAGTGGAGATTTAGATTGCTAGGCATCAAGAATTTTACCAAATTTTCTCTTGAGATAATATGAACTTATATAAGGAAAATCTAAGGACTTAAACTGTTAATATTAATGATCACGATTACCATAATGTCACACATTTATGTAGACCTTTGGACTCTACAAAACAGATGTAAAAGGTGATAACTAATATGGAGTATCTCCAGAGAAAATAAAGGGGAGATAGATTCTACCTCACAAAGGCTCCAAGGTCATGATGTCTCCCGGTCTTGCTTCAGCAGGAGAATAATGGACGTGACAGGTAGCTGTTAGCACTGAGATCGTCTCCTGCTCTGCTGGAAACAGAGTGAGATGGTCATGCTGACATTGGTAGATGCATGTTGTGGCACGAGCTGGCACAGGTATACTAGTGATCATTTCCATGATAGGGTGTGCTCTTATGTAGTCTTTCCTGTAACAGGGGCATTGGCTTCTGCTGGGGAATCTTTGCTTCCTCTTGTTGTATGGCTCTGTTTCAGCTGTCTCAAGTGGTCCCCTGGCTCCCCTGTAGACAGAGGTGAGCAGGAGACAGCCATGTGTGTTGAGTGTCTTAGAGGTTCCCCTTCCCAGGGGGAGGGAGTCTGGAATAGATGATGATTCTTAGACTCTAAGTCCAGGATCCCTGCCTGGAATGATGGCTGGGCTTAGCCATGTCAAGGGTCATTTCTTCTGCGTATTTTGGACAGCAGTGATTGCCCTGCTGGGCTGTCAGTTATTTCCATTCTATGGGGAGAGGGACTTACCTGCTCAGTCTCCTCAAAATGGTCCCAGTCTCCACCTTTTACATCACCATCCCTCTGGATTGTAGTTCAGAAGTTCAAGTCTGCCTTCTAGCACATGGCTAACCTGATGTTACTACCCAGCCAAGGAGGAGTACTTGTGGAGGTAATGATATACTTATCACCTGGCGAATACAGAGCAGCTCAAAAATAACCATGTTATATGAAGAAGTATAGAGCCCTTTGTTGGAGAATAGACCATATCATGCACTTTTCAGTGATTCTGCTGCATAGGTGTAGAACAGCATCATGAGAGCATCATTTGTTTCTTTTTGTGCTATTTGCCACGCCAGGTTATTTTTCTTGCCATATATATTTAATTTTGACAGTGAACAAATTGCTAAAAATAGAATCATAGTGTCATTTTCATTGCAGCCATTTCAATTGCTCATCAGCATAACAATGAAAAACCAGAAGGGTTGCAGCAGTGATGCAGAGTTGTCATCGCTCTGAATAGCTCTCTGATTGTGGAGACTGGGCTCTTGTAGATGGAATGCATGGGCCTGTGTTTTTTAATCCTCACCCGAGGATATGTTTATTGATTTTAGAAAGAGAGGAGGTGTGAGAGGGAAGCATTGATCGGCTGCCTCCCATACGCAGCCGGACTGGGGATCCATCCCTCAACGTGGGTACGTGCCCTGACCGGGGCTCGAACCCGCAGCCTTTTGGTGGGTGCGATGATGCTCCAACCAACTGAGCCACCCGGCCGGGGATGCAGGTACCTGTTTTTAATGGAAGCACTGATGGAGGATGCCAAGTGGAAAATGTAAAGATCTTAATCTTACATTCCATCCCATTTGCTTTTTTATCCCTACTAAACCATTGGGTATGTAGTTTGCTTTCCCCCCACTTTTTCTTAGTTTTCTGTAGTCCTTCAGTTATGATAACGGAGAGATTGAGGATAGCAAGAGAAGGAAATAATTACATTTTTTCTAAGAGTCACAGCCAGGACTATTTGTAGCTTAGTAAAATCTGTAGGAGAGATTTTGCATATCTCCCAAACCTCTCGCACCACTTAATGCTGCACAGAGAGTGAGTGTCTGATTGGTGTATGTAGTGGTTGGCAGCGAAGGAGGGCAGTATTCCAGGGCCTTCTCTCAGTCTACAGAGTCGCTCTGAGCCTGGAAAGACCTACGATCGTTCACAGTGTCTTCATCCTCTTCTGATAATCCATCCGTTGGTGGCATTACAGCAACAGGACGCAAGGCTTTATGTCACCTTGCTTATGAACATCATCGTAAGTGCTGGAAGTCTTCTTTGATGAACCTGGCTTCTGTAACCCAGAGATCATTTTTAGATGTGCTTAACTTTTTAAATATATCCTCAAAAGTCTGATGTCTCCTTCATGCTATGGAATCGTTCCTAATGGAGAGAACTTGAAACCTCCAGAATCGAGAGCAAGATTTACTCCTACTCCTACGAGCTTTCTGCACACGAGGAAATTGTTTCAGTGTCAGTACGATTCGGGTTCAGAGAAGCTCATCTTAGGTCTAGGGGTGGGATATGTTTTAATTGAATTCATTGGTAGTTGAGTCAATATGTACATATTGTCAAGTAACCAATTGGTTGACCTGTTTGAATGAATCAGCTCACCAAATCTAACAAAGGATTGACCAGGAATGGGCCCAGATTGTGTGGGTTCTGAGGCTTTTACCACTCTTGGAACGTCTTTAAAAGAAAGAATACAACATCACAAATGTGACTTTAGGCATAAAAATAAATATTTACTTAGAATGAGAAATCACAAGTTATGCATTTTAAAAAATATGTAGATTCACAAATCATCACAAAATCCCCCCCAAACACAATAATTTTAGTAATTAACTTCCTGGTGCCCTTTTATAATTGCTACATTTTTTTGGTTGCCTCCTTTTTGCCTCTTCAAATATCATTTCCAATAGGGAGAGAAGGACGATAATAGTTTTTCTCTTAGCATGGTTGCTTCAAAACTGATGTGTATTACTGACAGTTTAGAAACATTTGTTTCGGCTTAGCAATGCTCTGTTAATAACGTAATGCAAATGTTTAGGATTTTTGTCTAATTAGGAAAAAATCTCTTTAAACTTTGCCTTGTATATAAAATTTATAATTTTAGACATTTGAAGTGTTTTTTAGACAGTATCAAATCTGGAATAGTATTTGATCTGACAACATTCATTAGACTTTGCAAACCGTGGCTGGCTTTCTGCAGCGTTCACTTATTTGCCTTTTGCTTTTCTGTTTCTGATTCGAGACTGTCCTTGTATAAACCTGTTCTATGGGCTCATGATACCGACCTGGAGGTTTTAGTTTCCATCACGATACAATGAGAGTTTTGGCGACGTTGAAACTCCTGCCAGGATTCTCTTTCAGCTTACATTTTGGCTGCTTCTTTGTATCACATTTGAATTTGGGTTTTATGTGTGTTTCTGAGAAAATATAAAATGCGTCTGAAATTAAAGCATAAACAAGAGGAATTCCATGCAATTTGTTTTTTACTGTATTTCTAATACATTTACTTCTTTAGAGGAATACATGGACAAACCGGCAATGGGTTCTGTTAGTTTACATGTTCCCTTGTTCTCATTACATTAAACGTATCTGTAAGAAGGGTTTGCTTAGCATCCCCGGAAAAAAAAAAAGTGTTCACGTTCTTTAGGTCTGACCCGGATTACATGCATTTTAAATTGCTGCTACACTGCATTGAACTACAGTGTTTTTATCAAATAAATCTCATATACAGTTACTTATTAATAAATCTTTGCACTGGTTTCTTCATTTTGTTCCGCTGCATCAGTGACAATATTTATACTATTTCATCTAGAACCATTAGACTTTCTCAGTCTGATACATGAGAGAGAATCTAAGATGCACTTTAATATCTTGGGCTACATAAAACATGTGGCAGCTCTAGGTGTGTGCTCTATGAACACAGAAATTCTAGTAAACTCCATCAAAAAAGGATCCCCGTCAAAAACAGGAGACACATGGTGCATTTATATTTGTGGACGCTGCCTGCGTTCTGGACAGGAGAAGACTCCCACTTTGACCAGGCATTAATGAGAATGGAATCTTCCGTGGAGAGTATCACACACACGAGCTCAGGACGTTCTCCACTTCCAACCTTGTTTCTCTTCCACAGCCCACTGAGCTCTGGTGCTGGGCCACCTGCAGGGCAGGCGAACCTCATGGCACTGCTCTGGCCTTGCCTTTCAGGTCAGGGTGCTGTGTAGGTTGGCACAGGGGGCTGTAGGAGCATTTTTAGAAGTCATTCCTACCCTGGGGCAGCTGGGCACCACTTAACACAAAAGACTGGAAGCTTCATGAACATGTCTTCTTTAACCCAAACTCAGTGTGTCCCTAACTCAACTTCTTCACCGGCACCCCAGATGAATCATGACTATACCAGCATTGCCCAGCACAGGGGAAAATGTAACAGATGGGAAATCAGAGTGGAGAGAAATAGTAATCTAAACCACTGCAGTTTAAATAGCTCACACTTGCACATTTTAGGAAAGTGTATGATGCTGTCCTGGGTGGCTAGGTCTTCTCTCAGAGACCTGGAAGGTGCAAGTCCTGTTAGCCTCACAGTGAACCTCATTCTGGGACAAGCATGTCTGTCTCTCTCTTTCCTTTTTTCCTCTTAAGTTCACGCTGCAATGGCCAGGGCCTGATTCCATCCCTTCCGTGTGAGAGCTGGCACTGGCTTATTTTGGGAAAGGGAGGCCATGCATGGTACAATGGAACAATGGTCTATATATGGCACAAACTTGACACTGCCCATGTTTTTCAAGGGCAGCAACATCCCATTTGCTAAGTGCCTTAATTGGGTTCATCAGCTCCTCATAGCATTTTCTGTAGGAAGTGAGGCCCAGCACTTGCGCTGTAGAGATGCAGTGAAACACAATCAGGCTAAATGGATTTTCCAAATTTATACGGAGCTTTAATGGCTGCAACATTTGGGAAACTCTTTGTTAAGTGGTTTTATTTAATGTAGGACTGCTCAGAGCCTTTGGGATGTTAATGTGAACATCAAAGTTGCTTCACGAAGGGATTAGATTATGCAACATTTCCTAAATTTATTTGATCAAAAATCTCCTTTTTTTTTTTAAATCCACATGGTCTTCTATAGAGCTGACCTTGTGGAGGAATGCAATGGCCACCACCATGTGAGGAGTTGAGACTGGTATTTTTGCTTGAACCAACATTATTCAAACACACTATAGTATTCAGTAAAAACCTGTTCCTTCATAAAATCATAATTATTCACGAGCCTGAGATTGCCAACATGTACATAGATTTATAAAGTAGATATGATTCAGAGCAAGGTTTAAATCCATTCAAGCAACTAAATATACAAAATGATCACCTTCTTTATTTATCTCAATGTGGATTATAAATCTTGCAGAAATCTTAGTCCCTGCTGTGCTGAAGATGCCCCGTAAGGGCTTGAAGCCAGCTATAAAGATGAGTTTAAAAGGGAAGAGGGAGCTGAGCTAAGGGAATGAGTCAGTGGACATGTTTATGAGACTGGAAGGGAGGGGGTGTACAGAAGTATGGCGGCTGAGAGATGAACTCCACTTCCGTCTTCCATTGTGTCAAGGTTAAGAATGAAGGCTGTGTTAGACAGCTGCTGCTGACCAGTTACCATGGAACCCGTAACAGGAGGCAGAGTCTATTGTGCTGAATGATCCCTTCTTAAAACGGAACCCACCTTTCTACCTCCATAGCCGTCGATCAAGTGCAGCCTGCTTTGTAGTAAAACTGCCTATCATTTTAACAGAAATACCTGCCTTAAGGTTTATCTTATTCCAGTATAGTCTTCTCACTGCTGCCAGAAATACCTCCCAACATGCAAACATAATGATGCTGTGGATATCCACCCAAGCTCTTTGGAGAAAAGCCATGTTGGTGGCAAAGTAGGAGGAGAAAAAGGAGGAAAGACAGGTCTACTGAGTCTCTCATCATTAGGACATACAGTAAGGACCAGGTGACAGGCAAAGACAGAGAAAAACGGTGCTCTCCTATTGCAGTGTATAGCATGAATATGTCCCCACGTCCTAGTTCCTGCTAAACTTCTATTGAGATTTCTCTACAAATCAAGGTTTAAGGCAAATTGCTATTAAGGAGTTCAACCAGTTTCCTTCCTGTGTCCATCTGAGCCTCATCAATTGCAGATAGCCACAGTATGAGGTGCAGTCTGTGTTTGCTCGTCTATGACCACTCATCATGCTAACTCATTTCTTTCCTTTCCCTTTGTTGATGTCATTTCTTTCCATTAAGAGTCTCTCCTGTTTGGCCTGGCTAGTGCTTGACGCAATGCTTCTGAACTTTCTGCAGACCAAAGCCTGCTACTGTGGAACAGAATGGGAAGGAAGTGGTGAAGTAAGAAGGAAAAAGGTACGAAAAATACCAATGCCCTATGTTCTACTGAAAACTTATAGTGGGAATTTCAATCTAGAATAAGGATAAGGAGAGGAATGGATGAGATCCCAGGTCTGAGGACTAACGTTAGGAGACCAACTTTAGAGTCACAAAGTTTTGTGTTCAAGCCTTGCCCTGCCAGTTTCTGGCTCTGTTAATACATAAAAAGCAAAATGGGATTAACAGTGGTTTGCATCTCATAGGGTGATTGTGGGAATTAAATATTTCACATAATTACTGTTGAATTAATGTCAGGTAACACTAGTTTTTGTTACTGATGATTGCCTGAATAACAGAAGCTGGACTTGAAGTTAGAAAAGTTAGTGGTTAGGACAAAAAAAAATATTAATTTCTCATCTTTTCTCACTCTGACTGACCTATTGACAGATTGTTACCATTTTCCTGGAGCACTATTAGATTCTAGGGAAGATATTTTGAAACAGAGGACACCCCCGAGAAGGGTAAAATCTAGAAGTTTAGAAATGCAGCTACTTTAAATCCTGTTTTAAAGTAGGGTATAGACTATTTAAATGTCAGTTGAATAATCTATCAACAGATTAAAATTTTAAAATATTAGATCTGAAAACTCACAGGTCATTTATTCAAACCTTTTTTTTTATAGATGCCCAAGTGGAGTTCCTTCTTCCTTCCTTCTTTCCTTCCTTCCTTCCTTCTTTCCTTCCTTCCTTCCTTCCTTCCTTCATCATTGTTTATTGAGTGTCTCCTATTTGTCACGTACTATTACTCAACAGGTGCAATAGTGTACCTGGGGCATAGCAGTGAACAGAACAGACACAATATATTCTTTATTAGAGCTTCTATTCTGGTGGAGGGAAGCAGACAACAACAAATCAGTGAAATTTCCAGTGGTGCCACGTGCTATGAGGAAAATAAAGCAGAGTGGGGATAGAGGGACAGGAATAGGTGTGTATTAGTGGTATGTGTGTGCGCACGCTGTCTTTCTCAGAAGGCATCCCCGATGAGGGGACATTCCAGGAGAGACCTGAAGGATGTGAGTACCAGGTTGGCTTGTTCCAGACCAAAGCAGCACTTTCAGGATGGCCCCTGACCACATTGGCCTGCTCAACCCTCTCAAGCGTAGGTTAGGTTTGGGGGAGTCTTTGAAAATGAAGGAAAGTGACAGAAGGGACATATTGGAGGAAAAGTGACATAAGCACTCCCCTCAGTTTGGCTCATGATAATTTTACGTCGGTTACAGGAGCCCTTCGTGGGTGGCTAAGGAGCTATTAAGCCGTGGACCAAGAAGGCTAACACTAAATGCTAATTGGCTTTGCATTCTCTTCCTCCAGTTTTTTGACACTCATGAGTGCGAGTTAGTGTGAGGGGACCTGAGACAACTTCACCTTCTGCAGAAAGATCACCTTTACAAACGTGAAAGGAAAGTGAAAGGAAAACAGGGCTTGGGGTCCAGAGTGTAGCCCCTGACAGCACAGGCAGCTGATACTGGGCATGCGCTAGCATGAAGTGAGGAGGGCCCCAGCCGTCCCTCTGCCCTCTCGGTGTGGGAGTTGAATGAACTGCCCACAAAGGGGCAACTCCTTCAAAGACAAACAGAATGAGAGCGTGTTGCTTCACGTCCTCAAACAGCAGAGTCAGAAATGTGAATAAGGAGCTAAGAGTTTCAGTGGAGTGGTGCACTGTGGGCAGGGAGGGAGTCCTCACCAAACAGACAAACAAGCCAACAAACAAGCCAACACCTACGGACTTACTACTCTCCAGCCTGGACTGCCATCCCCTAGAGGGGAAAGTCTTTGGGCAATTCTGTGGTAAATAACCTTCTGTAGGAAAGATGTTTTAGAAGCAACAAATGATTCTCATTGTTGGTCTAATAAAATTGGGTAACAATGCTATAATCTCCTAGTGGACAGAATGTTCTAGAGAATTCAGTCATACCTAGCGCTACAGTGATCACGTCTGTGCTTGCCGGTTGCACATCTGGTTCATTTCACACAGGAAGGTAGTTTCCTCGGATGTCTCCTCTTTTCCTTTGAAGAGTTGGCATCACTGACCTTAACAATGGCCCACGGTGTAGGACATTCTTCAGAATCTTGATTTCTTCATCCCATACGTAGTATTTGAGTTCTCCAGCGGGTCAGCAGTAAGGCAAATTGTGGTTTTCCTTATATCATCTAGGAGAAAGAGAGATAGTTAAAGACAAAGGAAGGCAGATCATCAGCGGGCAGCGCTGTCAGTTACTGTAGTTATTGAACCTGCCAGAGCAGTTGATTTTTCATGGTTTCTTTATTTTATAGAACACCGAAAAAACGTTTCCCAGCGAAACTATAACACCAAGTTTCTTACACCCTAACATTATTTTACAGTATCAAGAGACACAGTAGACTTATTTAGACTTAGATTCTTCTTTTATCACCACCTTTGTGTGCGCAGAAAGAAAATGCAAGTAAACTCAGTTGCTATTGCAGGAAAATGTGGAATTTCAGTCATTCCTCTAACAGAGATATGTATGCCACTGTCGTTGTATTTATAGCTCGTTGTTCAATATCCATGCCTTTCCACATGTACAATCACTTTTTGTTTGATGTTGAATAATAGTACACATTTTTAAAGACAGCAATGAAACCCATCATTTGTACAACAGACAACACAAATAACCGAAGTGACAACCCTGTGAAGATCTATGACCAAGTTTGCACATGTGCAGGTAGTTAGAGCCTCATCACACTGCCACCTGGGTGACGGTGATTTTAAGATGCCATCGTTTAGAAAACTCATGTCAGTGTCAGAGATCTGGAAATATGTAAAGGGAACTGGGCATCCAGTTTCTGATGAAACATGGTAAGTTACAGAAATAGAAGGTGACAAAGCCCTGGAGTATTATCTAATCCCATGGAACAAAGGTGAAAAAATGTTGGCCAGGAAACATTGACTTAGATGAACACATTTCTAATTCTGAATGAACTCTGGCTCACAGGAGAATGGGAGCCTCTGTAAGGAATGAATGGGTAACTGCGGTTGACTTCTCTCCCTTGAGGGAGAGGGCAGGTTCTCGTCATTGCTGCTGTTGATTTATAATAACAACATGAATTAGTTTTGACAAAGGAAAGATCACAATGACTTCACAGTTCTAATATAATTACCTTATTTTTAAATATTTCATCTTTAGTATTTATCTATATGCATTCTTAATTTTCATGGTTGTAATCATAATAATGAATGTAATATTTTATGTTTCTACTGAATATCAAGACAGTATAATTATAATTTTATGGCTGTGTAATGTTCCATTGAGTTATACACAATAATTTATGTAAACATTTCTTATTGTTATACATTTAGATAGCTTCTGATGCTTTGCTATTTTAGATGGAGCTGGAGATAACATTATGCATGTAGTTTTTCCCCTCTGTTTAATTATTTCCTCAGGAAACATTCCCAGGAGTGGAATTTTTGGGTCAAAGGGAATGATGCATATTTACAGCCCTTGATATAAATTGTCGTAAGAAAGGCTCCAATAAAAGTTCAGAGCAATTTCAGCAGCAATCTCCTTGAAGATTCTGTAGGACAGGAGACTATTTTAACCACTTTACGATACTTATCTTTTCCATTTTCTGGGATGTGGATGCCATGGGAGGTATGACTTAAGAAGAGAGGAAAACAAATGAACTGCATTACTGTGGCTAGTTTCTACAGTGCTTTCCAGCTTTTTTTACAGCCTAGAAGCTGCAGTTCAGTTCTTGCCTCTTATTTTTCTAGCTTCCTTGGCTCTGGGCAAAGGGATATATAGTTCTAATGGGCTCCGAGTTAAGGGAAATCAGGCATTAATTATTAGGTAGGACATGGAGCAAGAGTCTCTTTGAATCCTTCAGACCCGAATAGAAAAAGGTAAATTTTGTTGAAGAGGGGTGGGCTGGTTACAAAGTCATTTGCATAATTGCTCTATGGAATTACTCTAATTCAGAGGGTCAAAATGCAGATGTTTATGGTGTTGGATTCAGCATAACTTAAATAGTATCGGGCTGTAGAAACGACAGCTACAGCCACGAGATGTAGACTTTAGCTCTGTGAAGGCTGTGTGAAAGGTGTAGAGCACGGTTTAGGACAGATGCACATGTCTCATCTGGATGTGTGCCATTTTGAAATGTTTTCACAACCCTTTTGGTTATATGTGGGCTTCTGTCTTATCCTCCTCATCACAGACAGCCAGTAACTGAAGGGACAGAGATAGTTGTCTCCCACGACACTGAAGGAAAATACAAGCAGGCATTACAGTTGTTACATGCACTGTGCCCTTCATGTAGGAGGGTGGCACTGCTGACCTCTCTGTTGACCTACTGTAAGTAGGGCTCACCCTTTGAAATCTTAGTTTTCCCGTAAGTAGTTCCCTTTTATCTATGTTCTCTCTGTGCTCCCAGTTACAAAGGACATTCTTTTTGGAAGGTTAGCTCGGGCCATCGATGCCATCTGCAGCTGTGGGAAGGAAAGACAAACCTGTCTCTAGAGGATGCCGTCTTGGTCATGGGACACGGAAACTGCCGATTGCTAATAACCTGTAGTAGCCTTATCCTACCACTACATCATGAAGAAAGTCTCAGGACACCATGTGGTGCTATGACACTAGATAGGTCAAATCTGATCATGATCAGGTTTTCAATCATTTTATTTCTATAGCATTTATTGTAGAAACTGGGAAATCATCAAGTCTGGGGCTTTCTAACTTTCTGGTCTGTAGTCTTTTGATGTGGCATGTTGTGGCGTGTGCTCATAACGGTGGGCATATGTTTGTGTTTTAGTAGTCAGGACTTATTCAGGTGTGAGTGACAAACTTTTCACAAACAACTTAAACAGAAAGAGGGATGCATGGGTTCATTTTACAGAAAAGTCTGAATAGTTTGGGGCACTGCTGGATCTAGGGGCTTGAATAATGGCATCATGTTTCTATTTTAACCCCCATTTTATGACTATATTCTTTTTATGTGGCTTCCCCCCCCATATAGGCTATAGCTGCATGTTAGGAATGATAGAGAGTGGGAGCTCCACATATACACTCATTGCTTGTGACCAGCGCCCCCCCAAAAAGAGACTTCCTGTTTGTCTCAGCATCTCATCTCAAGGTAGACTTTAATTGTCCATGATGGTGTAATACATCTGTCCCTGATCAAATCACTCTAGTTAAGAAAATAATGCCTTTTGATTCGTGAACTGAAGTGATAATTCATTTCTTTGGTATGTGGGGCTGGACACCAAGATTGGCTGTCCCATTGGGAGCATGTGGAATCAAATCGAGAAAAGTGGAGGGAGAGATTCTGGGCAAACCCAACAACTGGTCATTATAGGGGTGGTTCTAAATGGCAGTGAGATTCACTGGAAAGATGAGGAGATCTTTTCCAGTATTTTCTCTTCTTTGGGCTATGTTTTCTGTTACCTTCCATGTAATCTGACATCTTGAGTCATGTGTTTAGAAAACTATATTAAGTGTCTACTCTCTCGTGTACAAATAAATATGAGCTTTAGATCAAAGGAAATAAAACCCATTACCCCTTTCTAGTGTTTGGAATGTTTTACTATTTTTCTACCAGCCTGTGTCAGTGGATTTTGATATAATGGGATTCAAATCCACATCAAACTTTGTTCTACAATGTTGTGGTATTCAGTGGTTTCCACACTTGAAATAATGATTTTTTTTCTTGTCTCAACTTCTGCTCTACATAACAGCAAATTAACAGAGCAACATACCAAGAGCTCCAACTTTAACGATTTTTCTCCTGAGAGAGATTAAGTTGCTACGTGAACCCTCATGTGCACTTGTTTCTAAGTGTGGATGCATTAGACACAGTGACCTCTCTCTAAATTTTCTCCAAGTGGACGTGATCTTGTAGCTCCCCAAGTAGCAAGTTTTCTGTCAGAATGAAGTCTCCTGTCCCTTCAGCAGCATACTTTGCATTTCCTGAAGAAATCTTGGTTATAGAACTCATTAGCTGCTTGTAAGCAACTTTAAATTTCTTTATTCTAGCAACAGACTGACAAAATGCAGAAAGAGGCATGTTCTTTTAAGTTGCTGACTTCTAAATACACAGCCCGCTGAGAGTCTCTTCAGACTTACTCTAGTTTTCCTGTGTTTGTGTTGAGGATTTGGACAATAGCGTGACTATTTTGTAACCTGAGGAAAGGAAAAGATTGATATGTTTTGGGAATAAATACCTGATCTGTGGATATACAGGAACACCCTAGTTTTTCAACAGTATTATCTGAAGTTGAGCTCATCCTTTCCTCCCTCTCTTCCTGCCTTCCTCCTCCCCCCGCCTCCCTCCCCCTCTATTTTCTCCTCTCTCTCTCTCCCCTCCCCCCCATGCATAATCTCTCTCTGTCTCTCTCTCTCCTTCCCTACCTTCCATCCTTCTTCCTTTCCCTGGAGTAATGAACAGCTCACAGGCTCAACTGGCTTAAAAGCATCCAGAATAACAATAATCGATGTCTGAAACAATAGCATCACCACCCGTTGCATATGATAAAAAATAGGTCATGTCAAAGAGTAGATTTTCTGTAGTTCCGGAGCAGTTGATATTTATGCATAGTTCAGATTTAAAATAGTCTGCAATTAAAATGCACATTCTGAGAAAAATCTTGGGTTAAGGGCTGGTCATGGAAACAGAGATATGCCAATGTTTTCCATCAAGATTAAAGTTCTAGGGAAGATGGACTGAGGAAGATTTCTTATTAATGTTTTTTTTTTCTTTTCTGAAAACCTAATGAATCAGCCAATCCCCAAGTCTGTCTGGGCTGACATGAAGAGGAAAAATGTAGACAAGATGGTCTCTCACTACCTCTGACAACTCTACTTCTCCAGAGAGCACACAGCCTGTCCCAAGTTAGCAAATCCACCTGCCAGGTGGGGCCGAGGGCTTGTTGATGAGACATGATCTCTGCCATCCACCATCCCCTGTTTATTGTTCTTCAGAGGGCTGCACACGTGGTTTTGTTTGTCCTCTTGATCGTCACTCATGGTTTTCTTACTGGATAACTCCTTAGACACACACAATGCTTGTAGCATTATACAAGTATTGCATTTTATTGAAAATTTTTATTTATACTGCATAGAACTTTGTGGGTTCTCCTGAAAATCTAATAATCAAAAATACAATAAACCTAACATTGTTTACCTCCAATGAGCACAATGCTTGAAGCTCAATTAATATTTGTTGGATGAATTTTGAATTTTAAAACTTT
>VMDR010008165.1:0-37561 GCA_007922815.1 Macrotus californicus | reverse complement strand
CGAGGAGAGGCTTAGGAACCTCCAGGATGTCCTTAAACGTTCCAATATCCGAACCATAGGGGTGCCAGAAGGAGAAGAGGAAGAGAAAGAAATGGAAAACCTATTTGAACAAATAATGAAGGAGAACTTCCCTAATTTGGCAAAGAAAATAGACTTCCAGGGTGTCCAGGAAGCTCAGAGAGTCCCAAAGAAGTTGGACCCAAGGAGGAACACACCAAGGCACATCATAATTACACTACCCAAGATGAAAGATAAAGAGAGAATCTTAAAAGGAGCAAGAGAAAAGGAGACAGTAACCTACAAAGGAGTGCCCATAAGACTGTTAGCTGATTTCTCAAAAGAAACCTTGCAGGCAAGAAGGGGCTGGAAAGACGTATTTCAAGTCATGAAAGGCAAGGACCTACATCCAAGATTACTCTATCCAGCAAAGCTATCATTTAGAATGGATGGGCAGAGAAAGTGCTTCCCGGATAAGGTCAAGTTCAAGGAGTTCATCATCACCAAGCCCTTATTATATGAAACATTAAAGGGACTTATCTAAGAAAAAGAAGATAAAAAATATGAACAGTAAAATGACAACAAACTCATGGTTATTAACAATTGAACCTAAAGCAAAAACAAAAACAAACTAAGCAATCAACTAGAACAGGAACAGAATCACAGAAATGGAGATCACATGGAGGGTTATCATCATGGGAGTGGGTGGGGAGAGAGGGGGAAAAGGTACAAGGAATGAGAAGCATAAATAGTAGGTAGAAGATAGACAGGGGGAGGTTAAGAATAGTATAGGAAATGTAGAAGCCAAAGAACTCATATATATGACCCATGGACATGAACTAAAGAGGGGGAATGTGGGTGGGAAGGGGTGTGTAGGGCGGGAGGGGTGTGCGGATAAAGGGGTAAAATGGGACACCTGTAATAGCATAATCAATAAAATATATTTTTAAAAAATTACTTAAGTCATGCAAAGAGTTTGGTTAATAATTTAACCAGATAAGTAATTGCCTCAGAGGTCTGACTCTCCTAGAAATTTTGTATAAAGGAGAGGGAGAGGAATCAGAAGGGCTCCGTGCCGAGACGAGCTGCTGATTTAGTTTTCCATCCTTTACAATGCATTCCTTAACTCACCAACTGCACCACCAATTGTCACAGATGCATTAATGGGTACTGATAGCAAGTATATATTGATAATAAAACAATTAACACATTTATATAATATTTTCCTCCTGAAAAAATGATTTACCTACATACTGATATTGCATTGTATGGGAATAGATTTTCTCTGCCGTGGTGGGAATGTCTATATTGATACTGTATGTTTGGCACCAGGTTTCCCAAAGTAAGATATATTAAGCTACTGATAGAAAGCACCACGCTTTTGAAAGTTACTAAGTAAATTTACTTACGTGGTAATTAGATAAAGGAAAGTATTTGAAGGTCATATATGTTAATGAGAAACTCTGGCTTAAGTTATTTCTTCTTTTAATTGACTTTATTGAAGTGACACTGGTTCACAAAACCATACAGGTTTCTAATGTACAACTCAACAAAACATCATCTGCACACTGCATGGTGTGCCCATCACCCCAAGGAGAGTCTCTTTCCATCCCCATCCCCCACTCCCCGCCTTTGCCCTTCCGTCTACCCTCTATCTTCCTTCCCCTTGGACTATCACCACACTGTTTGTTGTCTCTGTCTATGTGTTATGTGTATATGTTTTTTAGTTAATCTGCTTAAGATATTTTTAAATAATAAAAGATGATTCCTGTGGAGGAAAAAGAGACCACACTAGGACTTTGGTCAGATATTTTAAAAGAATAGGTTTCAGAAAAGGCAAAAGAGAGATGTATTAGGAATACTGGCAGAGGGTTAGCCAACTATGAGTAGGGTTCTTTTACACAAAATCCACTCTTGAATCCACTGGCTTATGGTAAAAATAAGTCCCAAGCTCATTTGGAACAAAGAGCAAGAAGTGCAGTTCATCTAAGTGTAGAGTCAGTTTGAAACTCAATTTTTAGTAAGGTTAACAAGACAGATAAAAATGTGCCCAGACAGAAAGGAGAGACTCCCAGAGCTGGGAATGGAGATCTCCAAGTAGGTCAACAGAAGGCCTGAAGGGTCAGTGCCATGGATCAAACCAAAAAGGAGTTTCTGAGGCTCATGAAAGAGAATGCCTTTCTCTCCCAAGAGTCTGTACATGACGTCAGGGCCCAGGAGGAGTGGCTCACCAAGGGTGGGGGCAGCCCCCACCCCCACACTATCATTGTGTGGGATTGCTGCTCTATGATGATAATATAAAGCAGACCAAATTTAGTTGTTTTTATTATTGTTTTCAAATTCTCTGAGAACCATGGTCTCCCTGGATGGAAGGCTGTCACCACCCATTTGCTTACACACCTGCAGAGTGTTGCTGTGACCGTGGAACTGCGGGATAAGACACGTCTAGGTCTGGGGACATTCAGTCTTGTGTCTTGAAGGTCAACTGAAAAGCACAGCTCTCTTTGGAAGAGATCTCTGCGGAGGTGCAGCCTGAGGACCTTGTGTTCCCCCTCAGTCCAGGTAAACCAGGATTGTTTCCTGTGGGCGGACTAGAGGGATTACCAGACAGAAAGCAGCTGATGAGGAGTTTGAAGAGGGGAGACCAGAGAGATAAGTGGGCACAATAAATGAGGTATATGTCAAACTAAGGAAGATACAGAAGGAAATAATGGATTATTGGTAAGCCTCTTACAGTTCCCTTGATTTATCTTTGATGTGCATCTTTCTCCTCTTGATTTTGGAACTCAGAAGCAGAGGCTGCAGCATCCTACCATACAGGCTGAGAATCAGAGGCCCTGTGATAGTTGGCACTGCTCCAACTCCTTTCCTGCCTCCGGTTCTGAGTGTGCCTGAGTGACACTGAGTAGAGGTAGAACCTTTATTTAAGATGAAGAAATACTGAATTTTATTTTCCTCTTTAGACGGGTGAATTTATCAGAAATTATACTGGAGGAATTTTGTGCAGAGAACCCAAAGTGTGTTTAATATAGAAAACTTGGTAGACAATAAGAGAGACCTTAGTTCAGAATTGGAGATGGCTTCAGGGAGAACAGCCGTGCCTTCCCACCAAAATGCCCCTGTGGTAGCACCTGTGCTGACTGCTCTCTGGGTGCAGACTAGCAAGGCAGGGTGTTAAATTTTCAATGCTAGAAAATAGTCTTCTAGGTCAAAACTTTCAAAAACACACCAAGAAACTGTTATCTTCTCTATTAGCTTTCTGTGGGAAGAATAATGCATGGCATTAGTTTTTGCTTCCTTTAGTGCCTTGGGTTGCCTTACAAATACATCATTTGTGTTGTGGTGGGGGTGGGGGAGATGGTGGGGGTGGATCAGTGAGGGAGAAGAGAGAATAATAACCATAGAGCCTTTCCTTTGCACACATTGCCAGTGTTCCCGCTGATTAACATCATAAGTGGTTATCTGAGCATTCTGTATCTACTCTCTCTGTTAACACTCACTTCTTGTAGAGATAACATTTATTTTCCATGTTGGCAGCTATATCTGAAGTGTTCGTTTACCTTCCTGATCCTGGTTCTCAGTTTTCTCTGAAGCTCTGATGACTGAAAAAGTGAAGTGATCTTCAAATTACAGTTTACATCAACTGCATGGCCCATTTGAGAATAAAAACACTCACAAATCTTTTGTTGCACTTTCTTGAGGGATGGTAATCCTAAACTGGAGTGATGCTCACCCCTCTTATTTTACAGCCACGGAATACTTACCTTACAGGCAGCCTGCACTTTCCCTTAATCCTACAGTATTGCTTGGAATTTTAGCTGCTTTGACTTTTAATTTTTTTAATCAGGTGTTATTGCCTCCTGATACCTGTTCCTGTCTTTCACTCAGTTAATTGGGCACCACAGAAACCAGGCCAACAGAAAAGTGACAAATCCTTCCTGTAATGTGATTAATTAGGCCTAGGTAAGAGGAAGGAAGCCACATAATTTTCCTCTGTCTGAAAGATGCGATGACAAATGGAAACCATCAGTCAATCAGAGTAAGGTTGTACTGAAATAACACGAATGTCTCTTGTCAATCCAGGGAAAATATCTGTCAAGCTCCATATGCTTGAAACTCAAAGACTATTTTTCAAGTCTCAGCCATTTCATGTATAAATATCCTCATGTAAGTTGTCATAGAAAGCTTTGAAACCATAGGACCTAAACACATCATGATCTTCAATTTGAGAATAATCAGCAAAAGGCCTAGGGTGTAAATTGAAAATCCTCCCGAGACATTCTAGCATAATGGGTTTCACTAATAGGGAATGTGACACCTTTGCAGGCAGTAAGTCTCTCATTTTAGGAGTTATTCAAGCACAGTCTGAGATGTTGAAGATATCAAGTAAGGCCTGCATTATTATATTAGTTTCCTAAAACTGCTGCTACTAAGTACCAAACCACAGTGCCTCACAACAATAGAAGTCTAGTCTCCCACAGTTCCGAAGGCCCAAGTCCACGTCAAAGGTGTCAGCAGGACCATGCCCCTTCTGAGACTCGGGAGAGAATCCTCCATGATTCTTCCTAACTTCTGATGGTGACTGTCAGTCCTTGGCATTCCTTGACTTGTAGCTACGTGACTCCAGTCTGTGCCTCTGTCATCACATGGCATTTTCCCTGTGTTTCTGTGTTTCTCTCTTGCTTCTTCTTGTAAGAACATCAGATATTTGGGAGTAGGACCCACTCTAATTCATTGTGACCTCATCTTAACTTGAGTACATCTGCAAAGACCCTGTTTTCAAACGAGGTCACATGCATAGATATTGGGAGTTAAGACTTTAACATATTTTGGGGCAACACAGTTCAACTCACAAGGGTCATATTACTACTAATGTCCCTGTGAACATTAGATTTCATGATTCTTACAGTGGGGTAACATGGTTTCATATACTTTAAGTGAATGCTTGGGTATGCTATTCCTAATTACTTCCTTCAGAGGAAGTATATTAAAGATATTAAGGAATGAAGGCTATGTTCCTAGATCTCAGACTACAGACAAGCCTCCTGAAATGATTAAGTATTTGGTTTGCAGCCATAGAATCTTCTCTATAGAGGTACCTCCCATGTCATATAAAGTAATTAGGTTTCTCACCAAAGGATCTGTAGCCGAAAATCATTTATTCATTCAACATATGTTAATGGAATACATTCTCTTTGTCATACACTGCACTAGGTGCTACAGATGCAAAGATGAATCAAATAATTTCCCCCTTAGTCTAGTGGAGAAAAAGACTTGCAAGCAAAAGTTTACAATGTGAGATGTGCTAAAATAGAAAGTTAGGCAAAGAATTTGGGGACCATAAGGACTATGGAATCACAGGAGCTAGATTTCTTAGTAAGGGAATGGGTGTCTTGAAAGGAGTATTTGAGCTGGGAAATGTACAGAGTTATGCGGCAGGCAAGGCAGGAACCCATGTTTGAAGCAGAGAAAGGAGCGGATGCTAGGCACAGACATGTTAAGGGTCAGGTGATGTGACCTGGATCGGAAATGGAGGCAATAACCCTAATGTTATGCAGGAAAAGTACAATTAAATCAGAAAGGTCATAGGAATTCCTGTCTTCAGAACTCAGAATTCATGAAAAGCTTTAAAAATATTTGAAGCCAAGCTGCAACCAGGAAGAAATGTTTCATAGCTGTATTTCAGGAAGAGAACCATGGTGCTGTGGAAGGTAAAGCAGAGTCTAGGGCCAGGAGACCATGCAAGAGTTTCCAGCAGTCATCCACGCAGGACATGAAGAAGGTCTGTGTTCAAAGAGGGGCAGCACTCATGGGGAGTAGCATACAAATTCAATCGACAGTTGGGTGGGAGAAATTAAAGGACTTGATGGCGACTTGGAGAGAAAGGGGACAGAAGGGATGAACAGCTGCAGCAATCTAGATTTTTTCCCCCTTCGTCATCTTAAAACAGGTAAAGCATAAAGAAAAACTGGCATTTTTATTAAGGCAAGACAAAGAATTCATTTAAAGACAACAAGAGGGGAAACCAGAGTTAGAGGTCAAGGAGAGATCAAATCTAAACTCCAGCTCAAATGAAAACCAATAGAGGACTTAGAAATATGTATCAGATAAGACTCAGGTTAAAATTCAATCACTAACAAAGTGATTCAAGTTGTATATTACTTAGCAGTTTCAGATCTCCCACCCCACCTCACCTCATTTGCAGAAAAGGTAGAACAAATAGTATTCTGCATACTACTTCAGAAGTACTTGCCTACCAACTGGATGTTCAGTCATTTTCTTTTGTTGTTTAGGTTCAGCTCATGGTGGCATGTATGTGTATTTAGAGTTCTTTCATCATCTAGAGATTTAGAGATGGCAAATTAGACATTCAAGAAAGTAATTTTCAGCAACTCTACCTAAATAATACATTACATGATCCTTTGGTGATGTGAGATGTGTCTTCCAAAGTGTTCAAGTTCTATCCTGAATTTAAGCAAAATGGAAGAAGCTTCGTGTTTATTATGTTATCATGTTTCCTCAGATCAGCATGTTTTATCTTTCTGAGAGTGTAAGTGTTTTTAAGGGAGAAACTATGCCTCCTCGCACTAGCTGTCCCTGTAACAGGTTGTTAGATTGAAAGCTCTATTCCAGCCAAAGGTCTAAAGACTGAAAAACAGAAAACAAGTACTTCCACATTTTCAAGTGAGGTGTTAGACCATTTATGCAGGACAAACTGAAACGCTGCGGCTTCCTGTGGCTTCTGTGGGAATCTGAGGAATGTGTGTGTGCCTTCTCCCCTTCCCTGTTCCACTCTCCCCTAATGGAGCCAGGACACATCCTGGAGATCTCCAGAGAGAAGAGGACTATAAAACTTTCTGATGAGCAAAAGGGTCAGCTTTGAACATCCAACCTGTTACAGAACCAACCTGGGGGGGCGGGGCGAATGATATACTATTACTGAATGGACCCACCCTTGTGCTCCGGGGTTCCCCCCCATACTAGGTTTGCCTTGCCCGCAACCAGGGAAAGATATCTCTCAATGCCAGAGATTGGTGAAAAGGAAAGGAATTATTTATTTAAAGAGTTATACAAACTTAAGAGTGACGACTTAATGTCTTCATTGAGGTCCCAAGGTCCTTTAGAATACCCACAAATGCACAGTCCTTCCTTCCCTCTCTGTCCAGTCTAGGGTATGATATCTCAGAAAAAGAAATAGAAATCCATGGCTCAGGCAGCCCCTCAGTTCCAGCACCATCAGCTGTGTCACCACCATGATCTCTAGTTAACCCAAAACCACGTGGCACCTTCTCATGGCCCACCAGCAAGAACCCTTTTACCCCTTTTCTTCCTGTGTTCTTCCAAACTGCTAAGAGAGAGTTCGGCATCGCTGCCACATCTTGCTTTCTGGTTTCCCAAGCTGCGTGGCAAAGGGAGACCTAAAGCCTCCTGGTTCACCCCTGCTAAAGCCGCATGGTTCTTCTCTGCCAAAGCCACGTGGTGCTTCCAAAAAGACCCCTCATGGTTGCTGCACCTGGGTTTAAATCCCAGCGCCAATCTTCCTGTGCCACACCATTTCTGACTCCTCCTACAACTGGCCATGTTACAGGAAAGACTCAGACCGAACACTGGAGGAAGTGAAGTGGTTCCTTTATTTATGCTCGCAGACCCAGAGGAGGCAGTCTCCAAATTCTGGGCCCCGTGTCGCCGGGAGTGCTCAGCTTTATAGTGCACTGGGCAGGGCGAAAAGTTCTGGCGCGAAAGTGGCTTATAGAAGCAGAAAGCAAGGGTTAGGTTATTTCCTGGGTGCTTGTTTTTCTAAAATGGTGGCCTACCTCCCCTATCATTCCCGCCGTTGATGCTATTGCTGCTATTGCTGCTATTTACATCACTTATAGTCTGAATTTTAAGCTCTCGGCATGCTCTGGTACCTATATTGATACTGCTGGAGAGCTAACACTTTGGCTGTAGCTTGCCTGGTCATGGTGGACTCTAGGGTCTGGACTATTGTCCACATTATGCATGGCCCAAAGCTTATTCCTAGGAGGATGATAACTAATGGACCAATCAGAGGGAGTAGCTACCAGAACCAGGTTTGGGTGTCTACTCTCCAGTTCCAATTCCTAAGATTATAGTGAAGGTCCCTGCGATGACCAGGTACCCTCCTGAACAATGGTCCATTCACTGGAGCCTCTGCTGGGGTCTGGTTCCTTCCTCAGCCTCAGGGTTGGCAGTCACGGTGGTTGATCCTCTGGGTCTCTGCCAGTCCTGGTGCCTGCTGGATCTGCTGCTCCCTTGGCTTGGCTGTGGTGGATCCAAGGGGTTATTCCTGCAACTTTAAGTGTGGTAGGGGTTGTTAGTATGACCAGATGTGGCCGGGTCCACATGGGCTGGAGGGGTTCCTTTTTCTAGTCTTTTACCCATACATAGTCCCCTGGTTTATGTGAGTAGGCTAGCCCCCTTGTGGCAGGGGTTCCTGGCCTAGTCCAGCCTGATGTATCTGGCTAAATGTCTCCCCTAGCTTCTGGAGGTATCTGGTCTGGCCCACCTCCCCCATAACCCGGAGCTCTCCTCTTGGTAGGGCAGAATAGCTGGTGGCCTTCCATAGACTAGCTCGAAGGGTGTATACCCCGTGGAGTTAGGGGCATTCTGCACCTGGAATAATACTAGGGGCAATAGGTCGGGCCAAGGCAAGTCAGTCTCCTGGTGGAACTTTGCAAGGGTTTCTTTCAGAGTTCGGTTCATGTGTTCCACTTTTCCTGAGCTTTGGGGGCGATAGGCAGTGTGCAGTTTCCAAGTGATTTTTAACTGAGCCGCTAGTTCCTGGAGCACTTTTGCTACGAATGCTGGCCCGTTGTCACTGCCAATGGTCATAGGCAGTCCAAAGTGGGGGATAATATCTCTGAGGAGGACCTTAACTACTTCTCTACTTTTCTCTGTTCTGGTGGGGAACACTTCTACCCACCCTGAGAAGGTGCAGATGAGCACAAGCAAGTACTTGTATCCTCAGCTGGGTTTGACCTTGGAAAAGTCTATCTGTAGGTCTTCAAAAGGCTATTGCCCTCTGTACTGCACCCCGAGGGGTCCCCTTGGGTGGTCTGCTGCGTTATTCCTGACACAGGTTAGGCATTATGTCGTAGCTGCTGCACACAGTCCGGACATGTTGGGGAAATAGTAATACCTCTTGAGTAAGGCCTCTAATGATGTCTTTCCTAAATGGGTGAGGGCATGACACTGCCTAACGAGATTGCTGGCCTGGCCTTGCGGCATGTAGAGCCGTTCATCTGGCAGTTTCCATACACCGGTGGGCATCTGGAGGCAGTTCTCTTGTGTGGCCCATTTTTGTTCTTCTGAGGTGTATTCTGGCTGATTGAGGTTTAATTCTAGTAGGAGGCCTTCTAGAGACGGTGTATGGTCTGAGGTCCCCCCTTTTATAGCTGCTGCTTCTTTGGCTGCCTGATCTGCCCTCCTGTTTCCTTGGGCTATTTCTGTCTCTTCCTTCTGATGGCCCTTGCAGTGTATTACTGCTATACCCCAGGAGGCCCAGACTGCTTCTAGCAGCTGGAGTATTTCAGTCTTGTTTTTAATTTCCTTTCCTTCTGCTGTCAGAAGCCCCCTCTCCCGGTAGATTGCCCCATGTATGTGTACGGTGGTGAAGGCATACCGGGAGTTTGTATGAACGTTGACTCTTTTTTCTTCTGCTATTTCCAGTGCTCTAATTAGTGCCCAGAGTTCTGCCCTCTGGGCGGACCAGCCGGTTGGCAGGGGTTTTGCCTCAATTATTTTTTTATTGTCTACTGCAGCACATCCTTCCACTCGTCTCCCCTCAGTCATGTAGCTACTCCCATCAGTGTAAGAGCGTTAGATCTGGGTTGGCCAGGGGCTGGTCTCGTAGGTCTGGCCAACTGGCGTGCACTTCTTCAGTGTTCTCAAGTCAGTCATGGTCTGGTTCTCCCAATGCTGCAGGGAGGAACATTGCAGGGTTTATTTGCTGGACAGTGCTGAATCTTACCTGGGGGTTCTCATGAAGAAGTCCTTGATATTGGGTCAGTCTCGGGTTGGAGAGCCATTTGTGTCCTTGCCCGGCAAGAAGGCTGGATACTGCATGGGGAAAAAATATATTGATTTTTTGTCCAAGCATCAGTTTATCTGCTTCTTATAAGAGGGTGACGGCTGCGGCTATGGCCCTCAGGCAGGGCGGCCAGCCTGCTGCCACATTGTCCAACTGCTTGGATAGGTACGCGACCAACCATTGCCACAGCCCTACTTGTCAGATGAGGACCCCTAGTGCCACTTTTTCTTTTTCGTGAGTGTAGAGGTCAAAGGGCCGACTGGGGTCTGGCAGTCCCAGGGCTGGCGCACGGCTGAGATGTTTCTTTATGGCTTGGAAGGCTTCCTCCTGTTCAGCCCCCAACAAGAGGGAAGCCATGTCAGGGTCTTTCAGCACCTGGTATAATGGTTTGGCCATTGCTACGTACTCTGGAATCCAGATTTGACAGAAACCAGCCCCGCCCAGGAATTCTCGAAGTTTCTTCCATGTGGTTGGGCTAGGTAGGGCTATTATGACTTGTTTTCTTTCTTGTCCCAGGACCCGCCATCCTTGGGATATGATAAATCCTAGGTATTTTATCTGGGTCTGGCATACTTGTGCCTTCTTCCACGAGACCCAGTACCCAGCCTCGGTTAACAGTTCAAGGAGTTGGCAGGTGCCCTCCTAACACTGGACCTGTGTAGGGGCAGCCCAAAGGAGGTCATCTACATATTGCAGTAGCTCCAGGTCCATTTCTTTGTCAGTGAACGGTTTCAAGTCTCTAGCCAGGGCCTCCCCAAAGAGAGGAGGTGAGTTCTTAAACCCTTGTGGCAGCCTGGTCCAGGTCAGTTGGGTCTTTGCTGCTTGCCAGTCTGCTTCTTCTCCTTTCGGTTGGGGCATTCCCTCTTCCAGTGTCCTCTTTCCTTGCAGTAGGCGCACTGGTCTGGGTCAACCCTCCGGTGCGTGACCTTATTTTTCCCTTCTGGTTGCTGTCTCTTCTTCGGTGGTGGGGGATTCCCTAGCTGGCCGCTAGGAGAGCTGCCTTTTTCTCCATCTTCTTTTGGGCCTCCCACTCGGCTGCCTCTTCTCTGTTATTGTAGACTTTATTGCCAACCTCTATCAGTTGGCTTATGTTCATACCGGCAAAGCCCTCAAGCTTCTGGAGCTTCTTCCGGATGTCCGAAGCTGACTGGGAGACTAACACGGTCTTGACCATTCTCTGGTTGTCTGGCCCTTCCGGGTCAAATGGGGTGTAGATCCGGTAGGCCTCACACAGGCGTTCAGAGAAGTCTCTGGGGCACTCATCAGGTCGCTGGGTTATATTAGCCACCTTTGACATGTTTGTGGGTCGCCATGAAGGGGAACATCCCTGTACCTCTGGAGTGCGATTCTACCTTCCTCTGAGTTGTTGTCCCAGTCAGGTTGAGCTTCAGGTGCTGCTGCTCTAGCCCACTGGACTGGATCCATCATGCCAACTGGCGCGGTGGTCTCCAGATATTGGTGGGCCTCTTGGAGAATGCGCCTTTGCTCTTCTGTAGTGTGAGGAGAAGCTGTCGGCAGTCATACCAGGTGGGACGGTGAGTCTGCATGATGGACTCCATGAGATCAATGGGCCTGGGGCTTCTCCGAATAGGACAGGGTATGATGCTTCCAGTTTAGGAGGTCTGTGGTGGTAAAGGGCTGGTAGTAGACGATCGTCCATCCTGGCTGTTTGGTGCCATCTGGCCCAATCTGTGGCAGGGATTGGGTCTCCATGAGGGGCATCTGGAGTGGCTGGTGCTGTCGGAGTCTCATTGAGACTGGGGAGGCTGGTGGTGCTGCTGGGGTGGGAGCCGGTGAAATGGATGGTGGTGGTGTCTCCATCTCAGGAGCCTGGGGGACTGTCCCTGGCACATACGGAGGAGGTAGACAAATGGGAGGCTCCTCTTCTGGATCTACCTTGTGGATGGGGGGGGCAGTGTGGCTCTCTAGTCTGGGCTATGAGAGCATGGGCTGGGGGTGGTTGTTGATTACACGATCGCAAGATCCTCTTCCTTGTCCCAGTCAACCTCATTGACTTCGGCTGCTCACCTGCACAACATTGGAGCCAGCTAGGCATGTCCTGAGCTAGTTCCTGCCACCTATCTATGTAAACATACTGATCTGGGTGTCCTGGCCTCCCTGTCACTACCAAGTGGACTGCCCGAATGACTCCTAAATTGAGGGTTCCCTCAGAGGGCCAGCCTACCCCAAAAGTTGGCCATTCTCATGAACAGAATGTTTCCAGTTGGTCCGAGGTCATCATTGGATCCTGACCCCGGAACTGGTCAAAATTTTGTAACATGCAGTCAAGGACAGTTGACAGTCCTCCACCCATGGCTTCATCCCGTGATGGCACAGAAAGACAATGGGTGGGGGTTTTCGGTTCACCCACCTGGCCTCTCCTCTCGTGAGGTACTTGGGTCTGTCGTAGCTAAGGCTGCCTGAGTAGAGTCCGGGTTATGTCCAGCCGTTATGCCGTATGACAGACCGAGGAACTGCAGGTTGGGGCCTACTCAGACTCCATGGGTTTCCACCGGTGGAGCCACACAGACAATCACACACACACTCTCACACTGACGGCCAAAGAATTTAAACAGTCCCTCCTGTGAGGGTTTGCCCTACCTGGTGGCCAGAAGGCCTGAGAGGTGATCAATCTCTCCTTCCACCTCCAGGGTGGGCCTGAACTTGGGCTCCTGGTCCCCAGGGCACTTACCAGTCCTGAAGCTGCACAGTTCCTGAAACCGGACCCGTTCGTTCCCCCGGCAGCCTGGGTGGGGTGTGGACCTCGCTGGCGGCTAACCGCGGAGCCTGGGACGGGCAAGTACCCAAAATACCTGGGGCTTGTGCTTCCCTCCATCACAGGGCTCCACGGAGCGTCTGTGGGCTGCCTCACCGGTGTCAATCGCCTGCTCGAGTGAGTCATTTCCCGGTCAGGGAACCAAAATGTTATGGGAAAGACTCAGACCAAACACCGGAGGAAGCGAAGTGGTTCCTTTATTTACGCTCGCGGACCCAGAGGAGGCAGTCTCCAAATTCTGGGCCCCGTGTCGCCAGGAGTGCTCAGCTTTATAGTGCGCTGGGCAGGGCGAAAAGCTCTGGTGCGAAAGTGGCTTACAGAAGCAGAAAGCAAGGGTTAGGTTATTTCCTGGGTGCTTGTTTTTCTAAAATGGTGGCTTACTTCCCCTTATCAGCCACACCTGCTAGCATTCCCATATTTTTCCAACTCTACTGGGCTGCCATAGTAAGTCCAGGCAGGTGTGGCCCTGTGGTGTGGAGCCAATCATCTCTGGGCTCTTACACAGGCTCTGTAACCAAGGGGAGTTGCCTCCCAGTTACATCCTGGGTTGAAGTCACTCCCATCTCCCTGGCTCAAAGCATGGCCACAGCTATTTAACATATCTATGAAACCAGTTAAAGATTATAGATATGTTAAACGACCATTCTAGAGGCTTTCTGCAAAACTGTTGCTATTCAAAACAAATCTCAATGGCCCTGCTCCATGTGTACTATCCCCCAGCTCAGACTTGTGGGGGTGAGGACATCCTATATGTATATATTCTTCTAATATTTCCTGGACACTGAGTTCTGGACCCGATTACAAATCCCTATTTGCCCCACCCCCACCCCCCCGGCTGTACCCTGTTACATATCCACTTACTAACACCGCTGGATAAAATGGTACCCTCTCCCTGGATCTCCTCTCACTCAGTGTCTGGCTTTGGAGGAATGAGTAACCCAGCCAGGAATTGGAGAGGAGATGGAACCAGGAAAAGAGAACATGTCCATCACATCCTCTTCTCCACTGAAGGCTTCTAATCCCAATATAGGCTCAGGCTGAGGAAGAAGAGAAATTTCCAGCTAAGATTTGGGATATATGACCAACACACTGAGCTTTGCTGATTACAATGCAATTTGCTGATAACATTGTGGTTAGACCACAATGGTTTTTAAATGCCAAAACAAAAAGACTAGTTTTTTGTTCTAAGAATGACAGGACACTACCCTAGGTTTCTTTTAGGAGTATAAAGATCTTGTCCATGGAGAGGGTTTGTGTAGAGTTGGAAAATAGAATATATTAGATTTCTTAAGAGAATATATAAAATAAATACTGTAGAAAAATACAAATACGTTTAAAGACTAAAGTAGAGACAGAATACAGACTAGGAAAATGAGACCAACCAGGGGGAAATTAGAGCACTAAAATATGTACCATAGAGTCCTGCATAACTGCTAAAGCTTGGCTGCAGATTCAGTCCTGGGTCTATATAACCCAGTTACCTGTATAATCTAGTTACCTAGCATAATCAAGTCAGTAACTGAAAGGATAAAAGGGGTCAGTCACATAATTGCTCTTGAAAATCTAAACTAAACAAATAAGTGAAGTATTCTGCCAATTATTAGCAGGGGCAGAAGAAAAAAGTTACACTAAAATATATCATAGGCAGGAGTTGGTACTGTGGTGAGTGAAAACCTCATGCAAACAGAAGTTATAAGGAGCAGAATTAGAAATTAGGAGAGGAACCAAGTCAGGAGGGAGAGGAGAATGAAGCGGGAGCCCAGAGAGACTCGTAAGTGGATTGTAGACAGAGCCCACACACTGCACAAGGAAAAGCAAGCAAAGCCCACTCTGCAGGATGCCTCCAATGTGATGACTCTTCAGTGAACTTTCGATTCATACAAACCGTTACAATAATTCCTTTTACTTAAACTCACTCAAATCAGACGCTTTTTCCTTATAACAAACAAATCCAAGAGACAAATGCCAAGGACATGCTCCCCAAGGCTTTTCATGACATTGTCTCTTTAACTCTCTCCACAAACTGGCAAGTTTGTTATAACTACCACCAACTTAGAATATGGAGATAAAACAAACTTAGAAAATTTATTCAAATTTATATAGCTACTGCGTGTCAGAGCTAAAAATCAAAGCCAGAATTGTCTGGCTCCAAAGTGCCAAAGTTTATTTTACTATTTTCATTTTTAAAAATGAGGTACAAACAAACAAAAAAAGCAGTTAAATTTTAAAAATTTCTTTGCTCAAAGTTGATAAACATCATGTGTTCCATATATGCCAAGATAGTGTATTTAGGTACAGTGTAATAGGTAGGAGCCTAAGTTAAAAAAATTAAATTGAAAAACACAGTGTCCTTAGCTTTGATTCAAAATTATTTTAAAAAGCAAAGTATTTCAATAAGAAAAATGTATTTAACTGACCCGTGTTTTTTGAAATGTGGAAATGCATCATTTTAGAGATAGACATGACATAGAGAAAACAATTAATTTAGAAACCATGATTTACAAGATAACTTTAGAAAAGACTGTAACTGATTTGACTTCTGGCCAAGATGGATGCGTAGGTAGCTACTTTTTGCCTCCTCTCACAACCAAAAGAAGGACAACAACAAATTTAAAAACAAAAATAACCAAACTGCCAGAAAATTGAACTGTATGGAAGTCCGACAACCAAGGAGTTAAAGAAGAAACATTCACCCAGACTGGTAGGAGGGGTGGGGATGGGCAGCTTGGGTGGAGAGGATGTGGGGCAATGCTAAGGCTGGCAGTCCCACTTTTTTCATGCAGAAAAACCAGGAGGAACAACTGGGGAGCAAGATAGTCTGCACAACCCAGGGTTCCAGCAGGGAAATAAAGCCTCAAAACCTCTGGCTAAAAATCCTGTGGTGGTTAAGGCTGTGGGAGAAACCCCCAGCCTCATAGGAGAGTTCATTGGAGAGACCCAGAGGGTCCTAGAATATACACGAAACCACTCACCTGGGAGTCAACACCAGAAGGGCCCAACTTGCTCGTGGGTAGCAGAGGAAGTGACTGAAAGCAGGGCAAGAGCCTAGCAAGTGGCATTGTTTCCTCTCAGACCCCTCCCTCACATACAGCACCACAATGCAGCCAAGTAGGTTCCCCCACCCTGGCAAATCCCTAAGGCTCTGCCCCTTACTACTATGCAACAGGTGTGCCACAAAAAAATATGGCCCAAATGAAAGAACAAATTAAAGCTCCAGAAAAAAAATACAACTAAGTGACAAAGAGATAGCCAGCCTATCAGATGCAGAATTCAAAACACTGGTAATCAGGATGCTTACAGAAATGGTTGAGTATGGTTGCAAAATAGAGGAAAAAGTGAAGGCTATAAAAAGTGAAATACAGGAAAAATATACAGGGAACCAAGAGTGACTGGAAGGAAACTGGGACTCAAATCAATGATTTAGAGCAGAAGGAAGAAATAAACATTCCACCAGAATGGAATGAAGAAACAAGAATTCAAATAAATGAGGAGAGGCTGAGGAACCTCTGGGACAACTTTACACATTCCAATATCTAAATCACAGGGGTGCCAGAAGGAGAAGAGGAAGAACAGAAGTTGAAAACTTATTTGAAAAAATAATGAAGGGGAACTTTCCTAATCTGGCAAAGGAAATAGACTTCCAGGAAGTCCAGGAAGCTCAGAGAGTCCCCCAAAAGTTGAACCTAAGGAAGCACACACCAAGGCACATCATAATTACATCACCCAGGATTAAAGATAAGGAGAGAATCATAAAAGCAGCAAGAGAAAAGAAGACAGTTATGTACAAAGAAGTTCCCCTGAGACTATCAGCTGATTTCTCAAAAGAAACCTTACAGGCAAGAAGGGGCTGGAAAGAAGTACTCAAAGTCATGAAGGGCAAGGACCTACATTCAAGATTGCTCTATCCAGCCAAGCTATCATTTAGAATGGAAGGGCAGATAAAGTGCTTCCCAGATAAGGTCAAGTTAAAGGAGTTCATCATCACCAAGCCCTTATGATACGAAATGTTAAAGGGACTTATTTAAGAAAAAGAAGATCAAATACTATGAACAGTAAAATGACAAGAAACTCACAAATATCAACAACCGAACCTAATAAAGCAAAAACAAAAACAAACTAAGCAAACAACTAGAACAGGAACAGATTCACAGAAATGGAGGGTTATTGACAGAGATGGGGAGGAGGGAGAATGGGGGAAAAGGTACAGAGAATAAGAAGCATAAATGGTAGGCACAAAATAGGGGGATGTTAAGAATAGTATGGGGAGTGGAGAAGCCAAAGAACTTATCTGTACGACCCATGGACATGAACTAAGGTGGGGGAATGACATACAATCAACTCTCAGCAGCAGTTTCCTTGTTTTGTTTTGTTTTTTTCTTTAAGGATTTAAAAGCCTTTGGCTAGGAGATTTATACACACTTTTTTTGTCTATAGGAGTAAATTCTTTCCTCATGCTTGAAAGGTCAGAGAAACTTTTATGGTGGTTTTACCATGCAATGGAGCTTTCAACTCCACGACCTTTCTAAACATTGTAGAATTCAAACCAGTAAAGAAAGGTGAATGTCAAGTAGTTTTTAGTCAACTTCTTGTCTGCTAATATTATTTATGCTAAATCTCTTCTTAAAAAAGGAGGAAAGAAGATAGCAAGACCATGGGCAAGAGATGTTAATATCTTTTTGGAAGATAGAAAGATAGAGGAGTAGCTGCTGATGGAGATATAAAAGAAAGGTGTCACAGGGCACACAGGAAGAGTGCCAACAGGAAGCAAGACCCAGAAAATCCTAGCATTTGGGGCACCAGGCAATAGTGTGGGATTGCGGAGAGGAGGAGCTAAAATATTGTATTTACATGGTCACAATTATGTGAATAGTTTCATTTTTATTTGGCTCTATGTTTTATATAATATGTAGTCCCATTCATTCATCCAATAGTTCTTGAGCATTTACTATATGAAGATACTAAGTAAGCTAGGAGTAGGCAATACACAAATGAAAAGGAGATAGTCCCTCTCTTTCTCCTGTCTCAAGGGATCTTGAGGTTTAATGGCAGAGATAGACATACATAAAAAATGTGTAATCTCATACGAGCAGAAGCACAAGATGCAGTGCTGGGAAAAGAGGGACGACCACCCCTGCCTCACTGGGCCAGCAGCGACTGCCATTAAGATGGAATACTCTAACCGATGCTTGGAATGATGACCTCGAGCTTCCAAGAAAAATAATTAGAATATTCCCATTTCCTAAAGCAGGAAAGGTATAATTTTCATTAAAAGTAGTCAAAATAAAAAATGTTTGAAGACTTAAGTGTTCTTAGGATGATGATTGATCAGAAATATTCCAAGGGTATCTACTAATGAAATAGGCTGGTCAGTTGCAATCTGCATTCAGGGTTGCAGGATGATACAATGTAGAACTCAGCCAACCTAAGCTTAGATGGGAGGATGAGAACTCAGCGAAGGGGCCTTTGGCAACAGCTCCAGTGTGTGCCTGGAAAGGACAGCTGAGAGCTTCTATTCACCTGCAAGGATTGCAATGTGCCTCCTCAGTGCACAGTTTATACTTTGAGTTTTCTGAGCACGGTGGTGCACTTAATCTAACTGTGTGTACAGAGGCAGGGAAAGGCTGGCAGGGAAAGGTTAGCAGCGAAGCTGAAGCCAAAGTGGGTACGAAGAGTGAGATGATTTTGTGGAAGAATGCTCCTCATCACACTACCAAAGAATAAGAGTGAAATATTACTCCACATGTTCTGATTAAAGGAGTGAGATGTAATTAGCGAACATATGTTTACCTCCATTCACTTTGAAGACCCTGTTGTGATGAGTGCAAAAAGAGTTTTCAAGAACACATAAAACCCCAAGAACAGATAATTTATGTGACAGGAGATGACAGGAGCAAAGCTTGGGAAGTTAGAAAGCAGTCCATGGTCAGTGGTCAGTGACTTAGCAGATCCCAGAAAGCTGACTGCTAAGTCAGCAGAGGGGATGACAGGTAAAAAAAACAATTAGCTACAGAAGGTGCTCAATGTTCTATAAGTGGGTGAGATGAAAAGAAGAGGATTGGCTGAAAGTCTGCTTCAGAACCCTGAGTTCCCCAAAGCTCCTTCTCAATCCCACACAGCTAGAGGAATAAATCTTCCCATTGCAGGTTCATTCCCTGGGGAGAGTGAAACAGGGGTCCCATTAAGACAAGGATACCAGATTGAACACAGGGAGATTAAAGGAAGATTTACATCCCGAATGTTGAGGTACTCAGCTCTCTTCCCCTAGTAATTCCCAGATCAATGACAGTAAGGCTCTAAGTAGAAGATAGAAGACCCTTTTTTAGGTTAATTTGAGCAGTCCAAGAAGAAAGAAACTGACCTGAGATGACTCCTTACAGTGAAGTTCACTGTCGACAAGCCATGTTCATGGGCACAGAGTTCCTGATCAGCTTCTCTGTGTTCCTCCCTTCAATTTGAACAGTCAGGCAGAGAGCAGCTACCTCTCAGATGGAGGTATTAACTTTGCACAGGAACAGGACACATCTCCTGCTGAAACTGTTGTGAAAGAGAATAGGAAATGTTCAAAGGAAAATAATGGAGGAAGCAGGAAGATGGAGGAATTTATCCTTAGTTCTCTCTTTGAAGTAGGAGGTAAAATCATTTGAAGAAGGGAGAAGATAACAGTACTGGAACAGGTGTTAGGGAGTGTGGGGATGTTGGCTACCTCAAACATTGGAAATAAGGAGCTCTTCTCAGCTTTGATTACCACATGTGTGTCAATGGCTCCCAAATTGATGTATCTGGTCTAGACCTCGCCTCTGAGCTGCAAACTGATAGACTTAAGTACCTACTTGACATCTCCTATTGGACATGTTTAAAATCTCTTTATGTGTCCCTGACAGAAGTCATGATTTCCCTTCCTGCCTAATCACTCCTAGACCTGGTCCATTTCTAGCTTTATTTATTTATTTATTTATTTATTTATTTATTTATTTATAGGCAGAAGGGATGGAAGGGAGGAAGAGAGGGAGGGAAACATCAATGTGTGGTTGCCTCTTGTGTGTCCCCTACTGGGGACCTGGCCCGCAACCCAGCCATGTGCCCTGACTGGGAGTTGAACTGGCAACACTTTGGTTCCCAGACTGACATTCAATCCACTGAACCACATCAGTCAGGGCCAGTTCCTAGTATTTTCTATATCAGTGGATGGCATTGTGATTCACTCAGTTAGGCAAGCCATGACTCCCTTCCTCACCGCATTATCTTTTGATATCCAAACTATCAACCTGTTCTTGATACACAACAAAACCTCTTAATTATTGCTTGAGTTTCTCAGTTTTCCTTTTAAACTGTCGTAACCCAATGGTTTCCCCTTCATGATCTACTTGCCTTCCTGTCCAATTTCCTCTCACACTGTGGGTTTCTCCTCATTCTCTAAACACCTGCCCTTACAGTAAACCTCATCATGATTTTCTCTCTGCTTGGCATGTTTTTGCCTGTTTTCTCATTTAACTAACTCCTATCTGTCCTTCAAATCTCAGCCCAAGTAGTACTTACTTCAGGAAAACTGTATCACTCAATGTTTTTCTTTATAAGTAACAGAAGCTTTTCTGAACTAAGCAGAAAAAAATGTATTAAAAAGATATTTGTAATTCACAGATGGGATGCTTGTGCAGACTGGAGAACTAAGCTCCAGCATCCAAGAATAACATGCCAACCACCCCTCAGAAAATGATCTGGGGAAAAATCCTCTCTCATAGTCTTGAGGCACGATGTGCTAGAGTTTGTAGTGCTGCCACTTCTGCATGGGGTACGTATCTTAGAGGAACCACAACTGCTACAATTTGAGAGAGGGGCAGACAGGGGGGCAGGAAGCCCATGCATGCCAGCCAAAAAAAGCCTGGAAAACAAGTATCTGACACTTTCAGCTGTAGTGCAAGGTGTTTTCTGATTCCCACCAAGGTTTATAATGCAAATTCTGTAAATATTGGAAGGGAGCTCAGATGTTGGATACTGGAAAAGTACACATCTTCACTACAGGTTTCCCTGATCTTGATTAGTGAAATTCCATGACCAACTCTCATTGCAAGTTGTACTTCTTACAAGAACTTATAATAGGTGGAATTTTACATTTATAAATGTGGTCTCAATTTGCCATGTGCTTACTCTTTATTTCCTCTGATAGTCTGCCAATTCCCTAAGAGAGAGGCATTGTGCCTATTTTTGCTCATCTGCATAATCCCAACATTTAATACATTGTAGGTGCTTGTGCATGAGGTCAAAGAGTTTGGGGATTTGACTAGTAATAAATGACGAAGATTTATTCAAGGGTCTTAGGATTTATAAACCAAAACAAAACTAGGCAACACCCAGAGTGTACCAAAGAAGAAAGAAAGGCTGAGAGTTCTTATAAGAAAAAGTATATTCTTTTTTTTTAAAGATTGTATTTATTTTATTTTTAGACAGAGGGGAAGGGAGGGAGAAAGAGAGGGAGAGAAACATCAATGTGTGGTTGCCTCTCACATGCCCCACAACAGGGAACCTGGCCTGCAACCCAGGCATGTGTCCTGGCTGGAAATTGAACCAGTGACCCTATGCTTCACAGTCTGGTGTTCAATTCACTGAGCTACACCAGCCAGGGCAGGAAAAAGCATATTCTTGAAAAGATTCAGTTATATATTCTTAGCCTCTGAATTGATCTATGATGATAGTCTTCAAAGTATTCAATTGTCACAACAGGTAAGAATTCCTTCTTTTTTACTGCTGCATAGTATTCCATTGTATAAATGTACCATGGCTTTTTTCTCCACTCATTTACTAATGGGCACTTAGCGTGTTTCCAGATCTTGACTATTGTAAATAATGGTGCTATAGCTGGAGACTATTATGCTAAGTGAAATAAGCCAGTCAGTGAGAGACAAAGAACATGTGATCTCACTTATAAGTGCAATCTAATGAAAAAAAAGACTATTGAGCAAAATAAAACCAGAGGCATAGAAACATGGAACAGACTGACAGCTGTAAGATGAGGGGGGAGAGGAGGTGGCTGGCTGAGAGAAGGTGAAGGGAACAGCCAAAGAACGTACATGCATGACCCATGCACATGGACGTTGGTATGGAGATTGCCTGCGGGAATGGGGGGCAGGGCAAAGGGGAAAATTGGGACAACTGTAACAGCCTATGGACAATAAAATGTTTTTTAAAGAGATATCTAATAGTCTGGGTAATGAAACATTCTTTTCTGAGTTGTTAAGAATGTTATCTCTGGAGTCAATGCATATTAAAGCATTGGTGCACAACCAAAAAGTTCAAAAGTTTAAGTTTCCAGAGTCAGTTAAAGTGAAAACAGAATCATTTTCTCATGACTCAGTCTACTTGATTTTAATAATTTAGCAGATTAACTATAGTGATTTAATTTCACTTTACTATTTTTCTCAGACTCAACAAATTTTTTAAAAGATTTTATTTATTTTTAGAGAGAGGGAAAGAGAGGGAGAAAAAGAGGAAGAGAAACATCAGTGTGTGGTTGCCTCTAGTGTGCCCCTGACTGGGGACCTTGCCCTCAACCCAGGCATGTTCCCTGACCAGAAATCGAACCAGCAACCCTCTGCTTTGCAGGTGGGCACTCAATCCACTGAGCCACACCAGCCAGGGCATCAACAAATATTTTTAAAAGGAGGATTTACCTTGTAAAATTTTATTTCTGCTTACGTAGATTAAACAAACATATAAATTACTCTTATTGGTGAACACATTTTGTGCCCGATGGGAGAAAGCACCTTCCTGCTGTCTGTCCTATGATGAAAGAAACAGAAATTATTTAGTTTGTAGTCACTCCTTCACAGAGAACAGCCATTTGGAAGGATTTTAAAATGCCTTTCCCAGTGAGTCAGGGCATACAAAGTTTTGTTCAATCTCTAAAGTAAATATGGTAGTAACCCGAGCATTAAGAGACTTTAATACAAAACTACATTGTGTCCCTGGCACATTCCTCTTTGATTCTCAGCTCATGAGTGTTTTTTGGCTTTGTTCGTTGTGCCTGAGGGTGTAACAGCTACACTCCCTCTTAATTCTGTCAGTGGTCACAGACAGAAAATGAGAAAGTCCTTGCCAGACTAGCCTGGTGAAGTTAAGGCAGTTCCAGAAAAGAAATGTTCATATCAAGAGGGCTTTCAGCGATTTGTTTGTTTGTTTGTTTGTTTGTTTTTATGGCTGAATAGCATTTAGGCTCTAAGGACTCTTTCTGAACTTGCATTTAAGCTTAAAATGTAAATAATCCTAGAGAGAGAATGAATCCTATAGGATATGCATCCAGGATGCATTAGTTTGGTATAAATTTTTCCATGGAAATGTACCCTATTAGTTTGCTGGTGCTGCTGTAACAAAATACCACAAACTAAGTGGCCAAAGCAAGATAAATCTGTCTCTCAGTTCTGGAGGCCAAAAGTCCAAGATCAAGATGTTGGCAAGATTGGATTCTTTTGAGGGCTGTGCCTCTCTTAACTTCTGGTGGTCTCAGGCTCTGCTTGCTATTGCTGGCACTCTCCCTGGGTCTTCACTTCTTTCCTTCGTACTTGTCTGTCTGTGTGTTCAAATCTCCCCCTTTGGTAAGAACACCAGTCGTACTGGATTAGGGTTCACCCCAATGACTTCATTTTTACTTGATTATTTCTGTAAAGCTATCTCTAAATAAAGGTGAAGTCTGTGGTATTGGGAGATTAGGACCCCAATGTTTATTTCTTGGTGGTACAGATTTCAACCTTTAACACTATAATCTGGGAATCCCAGCAGTGGACAACCTACTGTTTGTAGGATGCAGAACAGGCCAAATCATGCAAGCAAGGGCAGTGGGCAGCAGCTGACAGACTAAGAAAGGGCACCACAGACAGGATAGGCTCAGCTACCAACAGCCATGGTCCCCGATAAAGGGAACATTGTACCTGGGAAAGGATGTAGCCTCCCCTCGGGGCTTCTCAGTTTCACTCATGCCCTCAGATAGCAGCACCAAGAATGTGCTGACTTTCAGAAATAAGGGACAAACCATTGATCTAATCTTGTACAGTTTTCAAGATCAAATTAATTATTAATTAAGGAATTAAACATTATGTAGTGTCTATGTGAAATTCCATATAACTTAGTTATTTTCCTACAGAAGAGGATAATAAAATGGAGCAGCATCTTCTGGGTCATCCTGGGCACCGCGCATGAAGTTGTGCTGACAGGTTGAGCGGCCCATTGTACTCTCTTGTAGCCCAAGTTAACTCTATTGCAGAACTCCACAAAGGATTAAATTTTATATTAATTTATGGGATTCTTGGATTCGTGTTTGTCTGCCCCACTAGAATGCTACCTCAATGCATTTTTGTTGTTGTTTTGCTGTTTTTAAATTCTTATCAATGACATAGGATGGCCTCAATAAAGGATTATTTATTATGAAGGAATAATGAGGTAGCAGTTGGATAGATTCATTTGTTACTTAGTCAAGTGCTGCATTATTCATTCATCCAGTCATTCATAACTAATAATACTTATTGTGCTACAAATATAGTTTGAAAGGGTCTACAGAGTTTACAGTGATGGAAAAGAAGTAAATTTTTTCTCAGATCATTTAGGATTACAAGCAGAATCAAAAGTTTTTTTTAAAAAAATCAAGTGATACAAATACAGTATGTGATGATAAAATACAGGAACAATGAGTGCTGAAGGCATTCAGAATGTGGGAGAGTCTATCATAGTCTCAGAGAGCAGAGAAAGTTCCTGCAGGAACCATTTGTAGTAGGTCTTAATAAATGAGTAGAATTTTGAGAAATAAAAATGTGAGTCAAGGAAAAAGAGAGAGAGAAAGGACCCAAAGTGATGTTATTATAATAGCAAGTAGCTATTCTGGCAGGAAAACAAAACAAAACATAACAGAAAAAAACAGGGAGTTGTTAACAATAACACTAAAATTATACTGGGACCTTTATGTGCTAGACTGAAGGGTTTAGAAAATGATTATGATGGAGAGACAGTAAAGATTTTTTTCAACAGGGTAATGATGGGGTCAGAGTGTGTTCTTGAAAGCTGTTGGGTAGTGGTGGGTGTAATGGGTTGAAATGAGGAAGATAATTCAGGAAGTTGGTACAAGAGACCAGTGCAGGCCAGTGGTGGCCAAAAAGGGATGATCTGGTTTCTGTGGAGCCTGGAACTAGCTTACACGGTTGGACACTAAAGTAATACAAAATCAAATATAAAAGTGAATACTCGTTTAAAGGGAAAAAACATCAGATACTTTAAAAAGCTAATAAATACCATAAACATGAAAATCCAGAAAAGTATTGAACTTTTATTTTTTAACACTTTATTTATTTTTTATTTTATTTTTCATTACCATTTATTCCCCTATCGAACTTTTAAAATTAACCTGACACATATTCATAACATGTTATTTTCTTACATTTTTCACCTGCATACTTATCTCTTCTAATGACGATAGTATTGTGACCTAATTTTCTGTAGAGAGAACACAAAGATGATGTGCATTTTTATGTGACATGATAAATCAGAGTTTAAAAACATTATTGATAACTTAGAAAAGTTTCTTCCAGTTTTATAACTTGCCACTGACAATGTCACACTAAGATGGATTCTAGTATGATATAATATGTAAAACACACAATGGCCCAGAGACATACGTGCTTTTACTTTATATACAGGAAACCTAATGATTTAACTTAAAAAATTAGCTGTAAGGAAAAAAAAACAAAACCCTGTGCATTTACAAGTATAGTTCTGTATGCTGAATTATTGAATATATTCCTGACAAGATGGAACCTGTTTTGGCTAAGAGGTGATGAGAACCAAATTCTCCATTTGTAACTGCACACATCTAACAATTGAATTTCCCCCACATTAGCTTCAGGCTCTGTACCTTTCAAATCTTGTGTCTCAGCCCTAGTTCTGCTAGTACTGTAAGCCTGAGAACACTTTCATATCAAGATATGAGCTTTGCTCTGTGTTGGAACACTAGCTAAGTCAGCATAGTAGTAATTGTGTAAGTGGAAACCATTCCTATGCCTGAGTAACTAGCAATAAAGTGGCCACACAAGGAAATATGCTGCACAAAGAACTATGACTATGAACCATTTAACACACCAAACTAAATATGCTTTAAATAATCTCCAACTTTATTTCCTCTTTTCTGTATCACAAAATTTCTGTGATCATTCTGATGCCCCTCCTGACATAGGAAGATGGGTACTGCTGGGGACAGTGATAGAAGGGATGTTGAAGTCAGAAGAGATAATGATCTTAACCAGTTGCAGTTAAAATATTTTACTTTTGCAAATTTTATAAAAATATATGACTCATATTGTTAGGGTGTTGTGGCAGGCGTAGTTTAAAATGGCCCCAATGGTCTCTGCCTCCTGGTATTTATACCCCTGTGTAGTCCCTTCCCTTTGAGTGTAGGCTGGCCTGGTGACTTGCTTGTAAGTAACAGAATGTGGCAAAGATAATGGGATTAAGTTATGTAAGGCAATCACTGCCCTCTTGCTAGAAGATTCTCTCCCTTGCTGGCTTTTATAAAGCAAGTTGCCGTATTGGAGAGGTCATGAGGCTGACGTCTGGCCAACAGCCAGTTAGAAACTGAACAGGAAACTGTGAGTCCAGTGACCTTTGAGGACCTGAAAATCTGTGCTCAACCACGTGAGTCTGGATATCAGTCCTTTTCAGGTTGAGCCTTTAGGTGAAATTCCAGCTCCGGTCAACTCCTTGATTGAAGCCTTACAGGAAACCTTGAGTCAGAGGACCCAGCTAAGCCATGTTTTGATTTGGAACAAATAAGGAGTGAGATAAAATATGTGATGTTTCAAGCTGCTAAATTATAGATTCATTATTACAAAGCAACATAAATGAACACAGGTTTCTGCCAGGGGCTGGGAATTGGTACAAATAAAGGGCCTCAAAATGGAATTTATTTGCTTCATGGTAACTCTGCCTTTGAATATGAACCTAAACAAGAGTTGTGGCCATGGGAACAGCACAATACAATTTTATACAATCAAACTTTATACTATGTCATTATTTGCAGCATTTTATCTCTGGGAAAGCAGCATGGCTTTGTGCTGGTGGTCTTTCAACTGAGTAAAAGATAAATCATCCGCTACAGGTAAGAGGTAAAAGGGGTTTAAGGAGAGAAGGTGTTCCTTTAAACCACTTTTGAGAATTAGGACATCAACAAGAAATGGTCAACACAAATTAGGGGGAGCAGAGCAGACACCCAATTAGGAAGCACATATTTAACAATCTCATAGGCATACTTTTCTTACTTTCTTCAGTGAAGTCTGACAGCTTTGGTGTGGAAGCTGATAAATAGAAAGGTGAGAATTACCTAGTGGTGGTGGTTTGTGATGTGATTAAGGGATTCTGGCTCAGTTGGATGGCAAGTGAAGATAGAACAATGTGATGTAATACAATAATAAGACAACATATAGGGCCTGGTAGTCACAGAGGGTGAGGAAACAGTTCCAGTAGATATGATAGAGTAAGAAGAGAAGAGGAAGGATGACATGGGAAGAAAAGGCATTTTGACTTCGGGAGCTTGGAAGTGGAATACTTTTGAAGGAAGATGATGAGTTGGGTTTGGCCATATAAATATGTGACTGAAATGGAGACAAAAGAAAATTCATTGAAATATGACATCAAGGGTCTCAAAATTGTCATCACTAATTTTTGAAGTTATTAAAGAAGGCTACAGAGGACAAGATATTGAAAGATGACTGAGCTACATATTTTCTGTCAGTATGATTCTGTCTATTTTTCACTTCTGAAAAGATATTTTTAATGTGGTATATCTAAATCCTAACACATCCTATCATTCTACCATTTGTAAGGAGAAACTATAACAAAGGAAATTATAACCTATATGATGAATCATTTTCATTTTAAGAAATACAAATAATATTTTTCCTAAGTTAATAGCATGTACTTCCTTTAGCAGATCTTTTGCATCACATCTAATTGATTTCAAACAAATGATTCATTAACAAACACTGTGAACAGTCTGTAAACAATTTTATATGAAATTGTTTATCAGTAGGACATAGGGTCAGAATTCCTGACCTTATCTCATCTCTTGACCCTAGAGAGACTAAGGTCAGCTGGGTTGTTCTGGCCAGTGAGCACATCCTTCTGGGTGACAGAGTAAAGATTTCACCTAGAGTTAGGGAAAATAAGATTTCAAAGCTGAGTGTTGAAAGGAAAATGGAGATGAATAAGTCACAGCAGTGAGTCTGAATTGGTCTCTAATAATGTAGTTGTAATTTTAAAAGCTAACCATCACCTTTGTGAGACTGTTTAGTGTTTGAGGATATGCCCACACAATGGGTCCTGCTTCTTCACAGCTCTCATTCCCACTTGCCAGCAGATAAAATGCAGGCACTGAGCCAAGGCTATGTCTATCAGAAGCAACCGAAAGGGATTGTCCTTGAGAAGAGGTTCCATTTTGGCTTAGGCCTGTGGCAACGGAAACATTGAACTTCAGCCTTGGCAGTGGCAGGGGCAGCTGGCCAGAGGGTCCAAAGCAGAGCTCCTGGCATAGAAGTAGCATCAAGGGGGCAGCAGCTGCCAAGTTTCCTCCAGTGCTCGGCGGTAAGGAAGGCAGCCGTGGCAGCAGGTTTTTTCATCAGGCCAATTCCGTTGTGAGGTTTTGGCCTTTATTCCTGAGAATTAGCCTGAAGTCTGGTTCCCCAGCCTTCCCAACAATTTTGAGATTTTTGAATAGGCTTTGAATAAACTCCTTTTCTTTGCTTAATAACTCAGAGTTATCACTGTTGATTGCAGCTATGAACCCTGGCAAACATTTCATTTTAGGGTGGGAATATTATAAGACCCTCAGATGAAATTTCTAAGCAAACACTTATGTGTCAGGGTTTTTAGTGTTCATTTCCCACTGGGGGGTGGGGAAGTGAGGAGGGAAGTTTCGTGTGAATGACTGGGGCTGGGTCAACAATCTCTTGGTTCAGACTACTACTGCTCCAGGATAGGTTTAGATAAAGCCTGCTAGAAGACCATGGCCACTTATGAGCACATTTATTCAACATGTTGCTTACTGAAGGATTACTATGTGCCAGACCATTGGTATACTCTGGAAATAAAAGTGCAGAGAAAAGTGACTTGAAGAGGCAAAATGTAGATTAAAAAATCACAATTTAATGCAGTAGGAGCTATTAAAGCAACTTGAATAAAGGGTATTGCATATATCTTAAAGTATATCAAGTGACCATATTTTAAAAGTATATCTTTATGAATTACTAAAAATATAAAGGGAACTCACTCTATCCTATTTACCCAGAAACTTTAAGAAGGGTTGGTAGAATGCTTCAAGAACTCACAGCTTTATGAGTCTCACGAAGAGTTAATACATTGCTTAAGGAACAGCGTCCAGCTGAATAATGGTTTAAAAAGTAAACAGGAAAACACTGGAGGGAGGTGAGGCAATATTCCACCCTGGCAGCTCAGGTGCAAACTTAGTCAGCAGTAGGGGTAGGGATTAGGGTGGAGCATAGCATTTGAAGATGGAATAAGGAGATACTATTACTTAAAACCTCAAGTATTATTATACTTTTGCTCAGAACTGTGAAAGAAGGGCGCCTTTTTGGTGAGAGAAGAAAGTAATTTGGGCATTTGTGTGGTTTGGGGGATGGAAATATCTTTATTTTAGAGGCAAATTTGGCTGTTGTGAATTGTAGAGAAGAGGGTGGGGCAGAGGAGAAAAGGGGCCCACGAGAAGAAAGCAGGGAGCCAGGATTCCTTTTTCATTTCCTTCTTAATTACTGGGTCAGTTCAGCAACTAGAAAAAGAGGCTGTGCAGCTATGTATCTATGGGCAAGCTATGTAAATTCTCTGTGCCTAGCTGATCATCTGTAAAACATTGGTGGCAGCACCAACTTCACGGCACTGTTCTGTAGAATAAACGAAATAGCATATGGAAAGTGTCTAGCACAATCCCACACACATGGCGGATATCAGCAATATACTAATTCCTGAGGCCCTGGCCGGGTTGCTCAGTTGCTTACACAGTTGTCCGGATTGCCAAGGTCATGGATTCGATCCCTGGTTGGGGAACATACAAGAATCAACGAATGAATGCATAAATAAGTGGAACAACAAGTCAATGTTCCTCTCTCTAAAATCAATAAATATATAGGAGGGGGGACCTGAAAAACCCCAGAATTTATTTATAAAAAATTGTATATTTATTCTTACACATTTAAACTTCAGTCACCCCCAAAGTACATTCCATCTGATGCAACACACCTATTGAGACCTTTTCCCCCTGCTCAAAACAGCTTTTGAACTCATTGGTTCTGATGCCTTCTAGTGCTTCTGCTGTTTTTTGTTTCACTTCTTCCACATCAGCAAACTATTTCCCTTTGAGGACTTTTTTCATCTGAGAAAACAAAAAACAAATCACTAGGGGCAAGATCAGATGAGTAGGGAGGGTGGGGCATGGGGGTCATGCCATTTTTTTGTCAAAAACTGCTGAACACTCATGAGGTGTGGGCAGATGTGCTTGTAAATCACCCATCATGAAATGGGCAAACATGTTGAACTTCAAAATAAATTCATTGAAGCCGACCACAGCCTCTCACAACAATGCCAGCTGGTGGACTGATACAGATGGCTTCCTAAAACACTCACCTAGCAGGGGAGACCTGTATTACAAGGGGCCTGCCCTCCAGAAGATAATCCTGTTTTATGAGAGGTTCACCCTCATATTTGTGGCCAAATTGCAGAAAAATAATACTAACTTAGTCTCACATATGTGCTAGAAATTGTCCTAAGTGTATTTACTAGTTAAATCTCCAAACAATCTATACATTGTGTAGTCTACTATACAATAATAAAAGATACTGTTATCCTCACTTTGCAGATGAAGAACAACTCAGTTGGTAACTGGTAGGTCTGAGATTTGAACCTAGACTGTGGGACTCCAGGGCTTTCATTCTTAATCACTATCCTGGACTGAATCAAAGGGCCCAGTAAGCAGTACCAGAAACCATGTTAAACAGAGCAGAAGAAACAGTTGAGCGGAAATTTTGTCATATGGCCTTCGTCTTCCCTGCAGTTGTTGCACAAGAATCATTTTTCTCCATACAAGATCCATTCAAGCAGAATACTGACATATCGGTGTAATGTTGGAGATTATATATATATATATATATAATATATATATAATTGCTATATCAAACATATGTATAACTTTAGTAGATACTGCAAAATATCCAAGTGGCTGACCACATTTTCTCTTGCCTTAGTAGTAAATTGAGAATCCCAGTCTTTCACAAGTCTATCCAACACTTGGGAGTTATCAGTTTGTGTTTGTGTGTGTTTAGTTTTTAGCTACTCTGGTGGTTGTTTAGTAGTATTTCACTCTGATTTTAATTTGCTTTTCTCTAACAGGTAATGATGTTCAACACCCTTTCATGTTTTGTGACATGTGGATATCTCCTTTGGTAAAGAACCCGTGTGTGTGTGTGTGTGTGTGTGTGTGTGACTTGTTTGATATAACTTTGTCTACCTTGAAGACATGAAGATATCTCCTATGTATATTCAGGTGATTTTTGTTTCAGCTTTCACATTCACCATACAGCTAGAACTGATTTTTTAGTGTGGTGTGAGGTGGGGTCATGGTCCTTTTCACACCACGTGCACTATTGTGCAGTTAGCTCAGCAGCATTTATTGAAGTGTGTCCTTATTGTTTTACTCTTGTCTCAGCCTGTTTGGAATGCTCTAACAGAAAACTCTGGATGGCTTATACACGACATAAATATATTTCTTACAGCTCTGAAGGCTGTGAAGCCCAAGATCAAGGTGCTGATAAATTCAGTATCTGCTGAGGGCCTACTTCATAGGTAGCTCCTGTCTTGCTGGGTCCTCACATGCTGGAAACGGCAAGGGGGCTCTCTGGGGTCTCTTTTATCATAGCATTAATTTCATTCATGAGGGCTCCACATTTATGATCTGCTCACCTCCCAAAGGCCCCACTTCTGGATACCATTACATTAAATTTTCAGAAAATGAATTTTGGGGGACATAGTCTACAGCAACTTTGTATTGTGGTATTTATCATAAATTAATATCTGTTTATGTGTCAGTGCTTTTCTGGAGCCTCTTTGATTTTCCCTTGATTTATTATATTTTCCTTATGCCAATACCACTCTCTTTTAATTACTGTCACTTTATATTAATTGCTGATATCAGTTAGGATTAGTCCTCTAGCTTTATTCTTATTATTTTAGCTATTCTAAGCCTTTGAATTTCATATACAATTTAGAACCAACTTATCCATTTCCATAAACAACAAACAAACAAACAAAACACTGATGAGCTTTTTATTGGGATTATACTAAACCTATTAATTAATTTGGGATGAATTGAAATATTTACACCATTGAACCTTCTAATAAATGAATAGAGCATATGCCTCCTTTTATTTGACAGTTAATATCTGGACCTGGGGGATCCCAGAGCACCCAAAGGCAGAAGGTAGAGCCAAGTGTTTAGGACACCAGAGATGGGACCTAGAAAGTCAAGATCTGAGGGCATGTTCTGACTCTCAGGGGCTACTGAATTCTCTTTCCTCCCTCTCTTCCCTTTCAATCACCTTTTGCCCATTCTTCCTGGATTTCAGGCTGTGTCTTTGAGTTGCTCATGTTATCTGTAACCATTATGCTGCCCAGATGACAGGTTTTTCAGCTCAAGTGCCTATTCCCAACAAATGACAGATTTTGTCTCTTAGTTTAAATTGAGATAGAAAATGTAATTTATTATTAAAAGGTCGAAGCATTGTTTGTCTTGGGTAGGGTGGGTGTGAGGAAGAGACCGGTGAGAAGGGGAAGGTCCCTGGAAGGAGAGAACTTTATGAACTGCTGTTGACAAGTTAGACTGTGTCTAGAAAGGAGAAAGAAACTCACCTTTGGAAGTTTATTTTATTGTATTTTTTAAAGATTTTATTTATTTTTAGAGAGAGGGGAAGGGAGGGAGAGAAATAGCAATGTGTGCTTGCCTCTCACACTCCCAGTATGAGGGACCTGGCCGGCCACCTGGGCATGTGCCCTTACTGGGAATTGAACCAGCGACCCTTTGGTTTGCAGGTCAGCACTCAATCCATGGAGCCACACCAGCCAGGACTGAACGTTTATTTTAAACTCAGCCTTTAACCTTTGCGATTCTCATAAAGGTGCGTGATTTTTACTCTTCAATAACTATTTTGCTTACCAATCTAATGTAGCGAATCCAAGTAGATATTAGAATGAGATAGACTGCATTGTAATTGCATGTGAATTTCAGCTCTAGCTCTTTTATAGTTTAGTTTTCAAATCCATGAAATGAGGGTAAAATTATTTGGGGTAAGATATGAAAAATCTTTAATATCTAGCATATAATAGCACTCGAAAAGTTGTTTTATTATTGAATGTGGCATCTTAAATGGTTGGTTCTAGACCATGACCCTTTGTCTGACTCCTTGGAAGATCCTTCGCTCTTAACTTTCTCTCTGATAGTTTCTGTCATCACTAGTCATCTGCACTTGATTAACATCCTAACTTTCCCCATTTCTCGGCCCCTTGGAGATAAAGCAAATGCTTTTGGAAGCCAACTGGAACCATTATTCCATCTCTTTATAAAACCGCTGTTTAGGTTCTCATGGATTTTGGTTTCTACTTTTTTTTTTATGCACATTTTGTTGCTGCATATGTAAGAGAGTGTAATAAAACCAGAAAGGGCAAAGAATGCACATGTTTGAGGTCAACGATGGCATAAGAAAAGTGGGCTGCTGGATGGCTTGGTCTGACTCAGAGTAGCCATTCTTAGGTTGCAGTGGTTCTAATGGGGTTTTTAATTTCACTACTTCTGAACATGGGTATTTCTGGTCTGCTTTCCTCAAGTCTTTTCTTTCCCCCTTGGTTTAACCCAGCTTCTACCCTCAGTCAAACTATCAGGCTACACGCTCTTGTTCTTTGTGGGCACAACGATCCTCTGTTTGCTTTGAGAAGCCTTCAGACTTCAGGCCAAACAGAAGTTTGCTTATTCTAGACACTGTGGAGTCTCTTTTTCCCTCTTTCCTCCCACCCCAATCTTTCCCTGTTAGTCTTTTGGATTCACTGATTCTTTTTATATTATTATTGTGCACATTTCTCTACTTTTGCTTAACTTCTGAATTTTAAGTATTCTCTTTAATGGGTAGCTCTCTATAGATTGGAACAAAATAATTCTTATACAATGAGTTTATTAACCTAAGGTTAAGGATCATAATATATTACTTAAAAAAGTGATCTTAGAAGTAATCAAGTCCAATCATCTCATTTTACAGACATGAATACTGTTCATTTGGCCTATTAATTAGGATAGGCTGCTGTAACAAATAGACCATAAAATACCAATGTCTAAATACCATTCACATATCAGCCCTGTGAAATTGTTTGTTTAGTAGGGTATTTTTCTTCTCCGCACAATCATTTTCAGACCCAGACTGATGGTAGCTATGTCATTCTGAAAGTATTAAGTTCAGGATCAGCCTAGTGATTACTATCCCAGTGATCCAAAAGAACAAAAGAGCTAGGAGTAGTCCTAACGGAACATGATTTGTATTTGGAAGTGGCTCACATCACTTCTCACGCTGCATTGGAGAGAACATAGTCAAAAAGCGTATTTAACTAACTGCAAGGTTGGTTGTAGAAGGGCAGCATATTTTGGGAGACATTTAGTGGTTTCTGTCACAATGATCATAGGTCAATAGTTAGTGGTGTCCCCTACAGCACAAGTGCATGTAAATAAATGTAGGGACTTTTAAAAATCCACATTTTAAGAAAAAAGAAAAATTCTTATTCAACATGCATGGGAGACGTAAAAGATGGAGGGTGGAGAGTGTGTATCACTTCCATGGGCTAGGCTTCTGAAAAAATATATAATAACACCCCCTCAACATCCATCTAGGCACCAGGTGCTTCCACACACAATCTGCCCTTTTATCATCACAGAAACTGAGGGGTTGCTATTTTCAGCCCTCTGTTTATAGGGAAAGGAAATGAAGTGCAAGCAGCTTAAACTCTTTCCTGACTATTTGTCAGTAGTTAGAGCAAGCATTTGAATTCAGGGATGTTGATTATAAAGCCTATGCTATGCCCATTTCACTAGACCATTAATTAAATAAGCAATTAGAGTCTCTAAGTGTTAACACCACATTTTTCTTATTTTGTGTAATTTATATAATTATATAATCAAAGTCTCTGACAACGTTTTCATATATATATATCATAATTTAAATACAACCGGTAGAAAAATACCGTAAGTAAAATTTACTGACAAGTATTTGAGTTGGAGAGCTATCTCCAAAAATTTCAAGATTTAGATAAAGTAAACAATAACAAAACACATGTATTTATATTTTATATATAATATAGGTATTATTCATTCATTTAAAATATTCATTAGCCTTTTTCTCAGCTGATGCTAAGTTGCTTGGTCTTCCTGGAGACCATAAGGTTGTGCAGAGGGGAGGCCCTAACTTTCTCCGTCTAGAGGCTCCGTGGCCAGCGGCTGCTCTCTCACCATTCCCCTGCAACGTGACCAGGCTCCCATCTCATTTACATCTGTGCCCATTGGCGCTGACAATGAGAACTTCACAGGGGATAAAACTGACACCTGCAATAAACAACTAGAAAAATGCTCAAACTTTCTGGCCTAGCTCCTATACAAGTCTAGCCAACCTCTACTTTCTACCTCTTCATGGTACAGGTATGAATTAATCTCTGTTTGCTTTCTGGATTCACCTGTCCTCTTTGCTCCAACTTTCTCAGTTTTTGTGGTAGCTTTCATTATTGTATATGTGTCGAATAAGAGCTCCTAGTCATTTGAAGAATAAAATAGAAAGAAAAGGAAGTAAGTGGGGAAGGGGGTGGAGAGATGGAAAAAGGACAAGAGGAGAGTAGGGAGAAAAGGAAGATTGAAGAATAGCAATTGTCTGCACTAGGAATTCATTCTGTGCTTTTTTTCCCCATTTTCTATGAACTTCCATTAATCTGTCACTAGCTCTTCTTTTCTAAATGTATAAATTTTATCCCAATGATTTATATACATTTACTGCTACAACCCATTCAAGAAAAAAGATACATTACAGTAGAATGTTTATCTATATCTATCTACCTATCTATATCTATCTATCTATCTATCTATCTACCATCTCTCTATCTAATCTATCACAGACCCAAGGTGCACCTGCTTGTTCAATCGACATGGATATCTCTCAATTTTGTATGTAATTTTCTATGTATATCTGCTTGCATCCAGAAGGCCATTACTGATTTTAGGGTTTTTTATCTGTAGAAGGAAGAAACACTGACTATTATTCTTAGCTGCATTTCTAACACTTTCTAAGAAAACCTCCATACTATGTTTCAGTTAGGAGGTAATAAATTTGTTAAATCATGATCCAAACTGTCTTTAACAAGTTTCAACACAAACTATAAATAGCCAAGCAGTACCATCTGTTTCACATATTTTTGTGTCAGTGATATATGAGGAGAAAATTTACTGAAAGTTGCCAACCTGAAGCTCTTCAGAATCGTCTGCTATCCCTTAAGCCTGTGCTAACATATCTTTTGCTCTGTCACAATCTACATAAACTGGCCAGTATTATCTATGCATATATGAGATTCGATATAAGATTTATTTTCAAGAAAAAAATGCATACTTACTAACTGGGTCTAAATATCATCCTTGACCTGTATTTTCTGTTTTGTCTATACTGGTTGTACAGAAAAGAGAAATGAATTTTACCTTGTAAATTATGCCTTAATGGGGTGGTTAGAGTCCCAGATTTGATCATAGAAACTTTCTTTCTCCTCTCCTTTCTATTATTTATCTTCTTCCAAATCCTACTATATTTTCCTTCTTAGTTTGACTGAGTGGAGTGGGGTTTTAAAGATTTTATTTATTTTTAGAGAGAGGGAAGGAAGGGAGAAAGAGAGAGAAACATCACTGTGTGTTTGCTTCTCACGTGCCCCTTATTGAGGACCTGGCCTGCAACCCAGGCATGTGCCCTGACTGGGAATAGAACTGGTGACCCTTTGGTTCACAGGCCGGCACTCAACCCACCAAGCCACACCAGCCAGGGATGGATTGGGATTTTAAAGCATCAGATAAAATGAGGTCAGAAGGGGGAAGCATAAGAGACAGCTGTGTTTGAATGCAGTAGTATTGAGCTGGAGGATGGGATTGTACTGCAGTGGAGGGAAATAGGGGTTGTAGGGGAATCTGAATGCCTGTTTGGCACAACCTTTCGTGTGAGAGACTGCACTTTGGCTCACATATACTGAGGATTGCCTCTACCTGCCATGGAACTTGGCACCTGACATTCACAGTAATGCCATTTCTCTGCGCTATTCTAACTCCCGGTCTAGACTTTAATCCTATTATCACATCTCAGCCTGTCCTGTGCAGGACTGTTGCAGGAGATACCTCATTGCTAGGTATAGAACTACAAGTTACTGTGATGCAAAGAAGTGAGTTTTTTCTTTACTTTTAAATGTAAATTTCACTTAGTTTTTGGAATTAATTAATACATTAAGATGGTTCAACATTCAAATGAATGCTGAAGACTTATAATAAGAATCTCCCTTCATTCTTGTTATCCTGCCAACAAATTCCCTTCTGTAGAATTAACAAATATTAAACATTTTTGTGTGGTCTTTTCAAAAAAGCACCTTTTGGTTTC
>VMDR010008164.1:0-37565 GCA_007922815.1 Macrotus californicus | reverse complement strand
CTCTTGTTGGACTGTTCCCTTTATCATTATGTAGTGTCCTTTTTGTCTCTTAATATAGCCTTGGTTTTAAAATCTATTTTGCTGGATATAAGTATTGCTACCCAAGTTTTTTGTCTACCTATTTGCATGATGTATCTTTTTCTAGCCCTTTACTTTTAGTCTGTGTGTAATTTCAAACTGATGTGGGTCTCTTGGAGGCAGCATATATATGGGTCTTGTTTTCTTGTCCATTAAACTACCCTCTGTCTTTTGGTTGGAGCACTAAGCCATTTACATTTAAGGTGAATATTGATAGATACATATTTAATGCCATTTTATTGTTATACTATTTTCCTCTTTTTTTTTTCTTTCTCTCTCCTCCTCCTTCTTTTTCTTGCAAGCCATTTAACATTTGTTGCAGTACTGCTTTGGTGTTAACAAACTCCTTCAGCTTTTTCTTGTCTGGGAAGCTCTTTATTTCTCCTTAGACTTTAAATGATAGCCTTGCTGGGTAAAGTAACCTTGGTCAAAGGTCCTTGCTTTTCATTACCTTTAATATTTCTTGGCATTCTCTTCTGGCCTGAAATGTTTCTATTGAGAAATCAGATGGCAGTCTAATTGGTGCTCCCTTTTATATAATTTCCTGGTTTTCACTTGTGGCTTTTAGGATTCTCTTCTTGTCTTTAAGCCTTGCCATTTTAATTATGATGTGTCTCAGTGTAGGCCTCTTTGTGTCCAACTTGTTTGGGACTCACTGAGTTTTCTGGACATCTGTGTCTTTTTCCTTCACTGTATTAGGGAAGTTTTCAGTTATTACTTCTTGAAGTAAGTTCTCAATACCTTGCTCACTCTTCTCTTTCTGGTATTCTCATGATGTGGATGCTATTATACTTCATGTTGTACAAAATAAATGTTAAGCTCTCTTCATTAAAAAAAAATTTTTTTGTTCTGCTGTTCTGTTTTGGTATTTTTTTTCCTACCTGTCTCCCAAATCACTAATCTGATATTCTGCTTCATTTAACCTACTGTTTATTCCTGCCAATGGATTATTTATTTCAGATATTGGATTCTTTATTTCTGAATGACCTTTTTCAATGTCTTTTTCATGCTGTTGAGTATCCTTGTAATCATTACTCTGAACTCTCTATCTGATAAGTTGTTTGCCTCTATTTCATCTAACTGTTCTTCTGCAGAATTCACTGCTTCTTTCTTTGAGGATTGTTTCTTTGTCTTTCCATTTTGGCTGCTTTTTTTGTATCTGTTTCTATGTATTAGATAGATCTGCAAAGACTATGGTAAAGACTTTTATCAGATGCTCCTAGTGACTGGCCCTGGTCAACCTTTTAAGAGGTTTCAGAGATCCAAGCTTGTGACTCCCTCTGCTGGGCCTGTTTGTGTGCAAAAAGAATCAGGCTGCACATCAAGGCTGGGTTTTATCAGCACATGGCCCAGGTGAGTGTCATCTAAAGTTTCAGAGCTCCCAGAGATCCACCTTAGTTTTTAAACTTATTAAGTAATATAGTCTCAAGCTATATTCAACAGCCTGGCTTAAGTTCCTACAGAGTGGGGCAGAGTAATTCCTGTGGATGGGGCTACTGCTTCTCCTAAGTCTGTTACCTCTTGGGGGAGAATGCCCTGCCTCAGAAAATTGGCTTCTGGAGTATGGGTAATGACTCAGTACAGGTTCCTGACAGATGTTCTTTCAGTTCTCTTCCCAGAACCTTCAGCCCCAGACTCTCCTCATGTGTCTCTAGTCCACTCTGTCCTCTATATGCCAAAGCCCAGGGTAAGTGGCTGCAAATGAAATTTTGTGCATTGGCCCTTTAAGAGTCTCTTTGAGTCTCTAGCTGTTTCTCCCTGGCTGAGAGCAACCCTGCTGCTTTTCACAGCTGTATGTTATCTGGGTTCCTTTCCTCGTTCTGGTGCTGTAGGCTAGAAGGCCAAGCTTGGGGTTTAGACCCACACTGCTCATTGGAACCCCCAGCCAACTGTTGAAATATCCCTTCAGAACTTCAACTCCCTCCTATGGGAGCCCAGCCAGTCCTCCCACACCTCTTGTGTGCTCCCCAACAGTCACATTGTTGTGAAGTATTTTCTTCTGCTTATCCTTGGTTATAATACTTCTTTCAGCTAGTGTTCAGTTGGTTAGTTAGGATGATTTCTCTATAATTCAGTTGTAATTCCAGATTGGTTCTGGAAGAAGGTTAGTGTGGCTTCCACTTGGAGGGCCCTTACCTTGGGTCTCTCCAAGGAGAGAATCTCAAAAGCCACAAGAGAAAAGCAGGTAGTTAACTAAAAGGAAGCTCCCATAAGACTGTCAGCTGATTTCTCAACAGAAACATTTCAGGCCAGAAAGGTTAAGCATGAAATATTAAAAAAGCAAGGATCTACAACCAAGGCTACTTTACTCAGCAAGGCTATCTTTTAAAATTGAAGTTGAAATAAAGAACTTCCCAGACAAGAGGAAGCTAAAGGTGTTTGTTATCACTAAAACAGTATTGCAACAAATGTTATACGGCTTTCTTGAAGAAGGAGAAGGAGAAGAAGAAGAGGAAGAAGGGAAAGGAGAAGGAGAGGAGAAGGAGGAGAAAAGAACTAGAAGAACAACAAGAAGAGGATGAGGAGGAAAAAAATAACAGTGGAACATAGTTAAAAAATAAAATAGCGATAAATATGTATCTATCAATAATCACTTTAAATGTAAATGGCTTAAATGCTCCAATCAAATGACATAGGGTAGATAATGGGTAAGAATACAAAGCCCATATATATGATGTCTTCAAGAAATCCACCTCAGAATGAAAGATACACACAGACTAAAAGTAAAGGGATGGAAAAAGATATTTCATGCAAATGGAAAGAAAAAAAAGCTGGGGTAGCAATAGTTATATCTGACTATGTAGACTTTAACACCAAGAGTATAATAAGAGATAAAGAAGGACACTACATAATGATAAAGGGAACACTCCAACAAGAGGGTATAACCCTAATAAACACTTATGCACACAACATAGGGGCACCTAAATATGTAAAGCAAATTTTGATGGACATTAAGGAAGAGATTGACAGTAATAAAGTCATAGTAGGGGACTTATCCCATTGACATCAATGGACAGATCTTCCAGACACAAAATCAACAAGGAGATGGTAGACTTAAATGATACACTAGATCAAATGGATTTAATAATATCTTCAGAGCATCTCACCCAAAGCAATAGAATATATAGTCTTTTCAAGTGCACATGAAATATTTTCTAAGATAGATGACATGTTAGGACACAAAACAAGTCTCAATAAATTTAAGAAGATTTACTTCATATCAAGCATCTTCTCTGACCATAATACTAGGAACCTAGAAGTCAATCACAAGAAGAAAAGTGAAATACACATGAAGACAGAGGCTAAGTATCATATACTAAACAATGAATGGATTAAAAATGGGGTCAATGAAGAATTTAAAAGATACCTTGAAACAAACAAAATGAGAATCCAACAACCCAGGGAAAGAAGGAATTCATAGTATTACAGCCTTATCTTAAGAAAAAAGAAAAAAATCAAATAAACAATCTAACTACACTGAAAGGAATTTGAAAAAGAACAACAAAGCTCACAGTGAGTAGTATGAAGGAAATAAAGAATATCAGAGCACAAATAAATGAAATAGAGTCCAAAAAATACAAAAGAATCATAAATCCATATCTGGTTCTTTAAAAAGATAAACAAGATTGACAAAACTTTTAAGGAGACTTGTCAAGAAAAAATGAGAAAGGACACAAATATATAACATTAGAAATGAAAGGAGAAGTAACAACGGACACCACAGAAATACAAAGGGTTGAAATAAAATATTACAAACAACTATATGTCAACAAACTGGACTGGACAACTTTGATGAAGTGGACAAATTTTTAGAAACATACAGTCTTTCAAAACTTAATCAGGAAGAATGAGAGAATCTGAATACACACATTACAACTAGTGAAATTGAAGCAGAAATCTAAAAATTCTCAACAAACAAAAGCCCTGTATCAGATGGTTTCACAGGTGAATTTTACCAAACATTCCAAGAAGAACTAACACCTGTTCTTCTCAAACTATTCTGAAGAATTCTAGAGGAGGGAAGACTCCCAAACTCATTTTATCATTTCAACATTATCCTAATTCCAAAGCCAGATAAAGACAGTGCAAAGAAAGGAAATAAGCAATATCCCTCATGAACATAGATGCTGAAGTCCTCAAGAAAACATTAGCAAACTGGATCCAGCAATACATTAAAAAGTTCATACACCATGATTAAGTGGGATTTATTCTGGGGATGCAAGGTTGGTACAATAACCACTAATCAATACATGTAATACAACAAATAAAATAAATATAAAAACCACATGATCATATCAATAGATGCAGAAAAAGCATTTGATAAAGTCAAGCACCCATTTATGATAAAAACTCTCAGCAAAGTGGGAGAAGAGGGAAAATACCTCAATGCAATAAAGTCCATATATGACAAACCTACAACAAACATACTCAAATGGGAAAAACTGCAAGCATTACCCTTAAGATTGGGAACAAAATAGGGATGTCTGCTTTCACTACTCTTATTCAACATAGTACTGGAAGTCCCACCCATAGCAGTCAGAAAAGAAGAAGAAATAAAAGGCATCCAAATTGAAAAGTAGGAAGAAAATCTATCATTGGCAGATGACATGATACTGTATAGAAAGAACTCTAAAGATTCCAATAAGAAAGTACTAGAACTGATAAATGAATATAGTAAAGTGGCAGGTACAAAATAAATATACAGAAATCAGTTGTACTTTCATATGTTAACAATAAACTATCAGAAAGGGAAATTAAGTAAATAATCCCATTCATAATTGCTTCAAAGAGAATAAAACACCTAGGAATAAATTTAATCAATAATGTAAAAGACCCATGCTCGGAAAATTATAAGACACTGAAGAAAGAAATTGAAGAAGATGCAAGTAAATGAAGAAATATACTGAGCAAGTGGATAGGAAGAATTAATATCATTAAAATGCCCATAGTATCCAAAGCAATCTACAGATTCAAAGAAATTCTTATCAAGATACTAATGGTGCATATCACAGACATATTCCAAAAATGTATATGGAACCATAAATGACCCCAAATAGCAACTGCAGTCTTTAGAAAGAACAAGGTTGGCAGAATCACACTACCTAATATCAAACTACACTATAAGGCCATAGAAACCAGCAGCATGATGCTGGAATAAAATCAGACGCATGGATCAATGGAACAGAATAGAGAGCCCAGACATAAACTCACGCGTTTATAGTCAATTAAATATTTGACAAAGGAGGCAAAAACATACAGTGGGGAAAGATAGTTTATTCAATAAGTGATGTTGGGAAAATTGGACAGACACATGCAGAAAAATGAAATTAGACCATGTTTTTATTTTACACACAAGAATAAACTTAAAATGGAATAAAGACTTCAATGTTTCATTTGAAACCATAAAATTCCTTGAAGAATACAAATCTCAGGCATTTCCCATCAAACTAAAAAGTTTTTGCACAGCAAATGAAACCATCAACAAAATGAAAAGACAACCCACTGAAAGGGATAACATATTTGCCGATACATCTGATAAGGGTTAATATCCAAAATTTATAAAGAATTTACAAAGCTCACCACACAAAAAAGAAATCCAGTAAAAAATAAGCAATGACCCAGCAATTCCACTGCTGGGATTATACTCTAAGATCCCTGAAACACCAATTCAAAAGAACCTATGCACCCCAATATTCATAGCAGCACAATTTACAATAGCCAAGTGTTGGAAGCAACCTAAATGCCCATCTGTAAATGAGTGGATCAAAAAGCTATGGTACATTTACACAATGAAATACTATGAAGCAGAAAGAAAGAAGGAGCTCCTACCTTGGTGATGGCATGGATAGATCTGGAGAGCATTATGCTGAGTGAAATAAGCCAGGTGGTGAAAGACAAATGTCATATGATCTCACCTATAAATGATACCTGATCAATAAAACAAGCAAGCAAGCAAAATATAACCAGAGACATTTAAATAAAGAACAGACGGATGGTAACAAGGTGGGGGGAGAGGGATAATGGGGAAAATAGGGGAAGGGTAATCAAAGAGCCTGTATAAAGGACACATGGACAAAGTCAAAGGGGGTAGGATTGAGGGTGGGAGGTTGGGATAGGTGGGGTGGAGGGGGTGGAGGGGGGAAAACGGAGACAACCATGCTTGAAAAACAATATAAATAAATAAATAAATAAATAAATAAATAAATAAATAAATAAATAAATAAATACATAAGGTAATGGACCTGAATAGACACTTTTCCAAAGAGGACATACAGATGGCCAATAGACATGAAAAAAATGCTCAATGTCACTAATCGTCAAAGAAATGCAAATTAAAGCCACAAGAAGATATCATCTCACAGCTGTCAGAACATTTATCATCAATAAATCAATAAATGACACATGTTGACAAGGATGTGGAGAAAGGGGAACCTTTTTTGCACTGTTAGTGGGAATGCAGATTGGTGCAACCACTGTGGAAAGCAGTATGGAGGCACCTCAAAATTTAAAATGGAACTGCCTTTTGACCCAGCAATCCCACTTCTGGGAACATATCCGAAGGAACCCAAAACACTAATTCAAAAGAATATATGCACCCCTATCTTCATTGCAGCATTATTTACAATAGTCTAAATTTGGAAGCAGCTCAAATGTCCATCAGTAGATAAGTGGACAAAAAATCCATGATACACTTACACAATGGTATACTACTTGGCCATAAGAAAGAAGATAATCTTACCCTTTGAGACAGCATGGATGGACCTAGACAGTACTGTGCTAAGTGAAATAAGCCAGCCAGAGAAAGACAAGTACCATATGATTTCACTTATTTGTGGAATCTAATGGACAAAATGAACTAACAAGCAAAATAGAGACAGATTAATAGATGGAGAGCAGGCTGACAGCACTCATGGTGAAGAGATGGCAGGATCAAACAAAAAAGAGAAAGGACTAATGGACATGAATAACAGTGTAGTGATTACAGTTGGTAGGGATGTCAGAGAGGTGGGAGAAGGTATAGGGGAGATAAATGGTTGAAAAAAATCAATATAAATTAAAAGGAATCATGTTTCTACTTTTATATTTTAATGAAGATTTTTGAAGATTTTAACTGGCCAATGGTTTTTAGAGTACTGTAGAGTATTAATACCAGTAAAATATTATTGCAATAGATATTAAATCATCAGACGTTTTATTGACTATTTTATTTTTTATTTAATTAATTATGCTATTACAGTTGTCCCAATTTTCCCCTTTGCTCCCCTCCATGTGGTATGCCCACTCCCTCCAGCAACCCCCCACCTTAGTTCATGTCCATGGGTCATGCATGTAAGTTCTTTGCTACTCCATGACTTTTACTGTTCTTAACATTTCCCTGTCTATTTTGTACCTACCAATTTTGTATACCCCTGCTACCTGTCTGGATGAATGTGCTTCTTAATCTCTGTACATTTCCCCTTGTTTTCCCCCTCCCGACTGATAACCCTCCAGATGATCTCCATATGTATGATTCTGTTCCTGCTCCACTTGTTTGCTTAGTTTGTTATTTAGATTCAATTATTGATAGTTGTGAATTTATTGTCATATTAATGTTCATTCATCATTTTGACCTTCTTTTTCTTATATATTCCCTTTAGCATTTCATATACTAATTGCTTGGTGATGATGCACTTCTTTAGTTTTATTTTGTCTAGGAAGCACTTTATCTGCCCTTCAATTCTGAATGATAGCTTTGCTGGATAGAGTAACCTTAGGTTGTCAGTCCTTGCTTTTCATCACTTGGAATACTGCTTGCCAGTCCCTTCTAACCTGCAAGGTTTCTTTTGAGAAATAAGATGACAGTCTTATGGGCACTCCTTTGTAGGTAACTCTCTGCTTTTTTTTTTTCTTCTTTTAAGATTCTCTATCTTTATTCTTTGGCATTTTAATTAGGATCTGTCTCGGTGTGGTCCTGTTTGGGTCCATCTTGTTTAGGACTCTCTGTGCTTCCTGGACTTTTATGTCTATCTCCTTCACCAAATTTGGGGATTTTTCTTTCATTATTTTTGCAAATAAGTTTTCAATTTCTTGGTCTTCCTCTTCTCCTTCTGGTACCCCTATGGTTCAGATGTTGCTATGTTTAAAGATGTCCCATAGATTCCTAAGCCTATCCTCATTTTTTAAAATTCTTTTTTCCTCCTACTGGTCTGATTGAATGCTTTTTCCTTCTTTGTGTTCCAAATCATTGATTTGATTCTCAGCTCTATCCCCTCCACTGTTGGTTCCCTGTAGATTTTTCTTTATTTCACTTAATACAACCTTCATTTCTGTCTGGGTCTTTTTTTATGCTGTTGAACTACCCAATGTGTTCCTGGAGCATCCTGATAACTAGTGTTTTGACCTGTGTGTCTAATAGGTTGCTTATCTCCATTTCATTTACTTCTTTTTCTGGAGTTTTGTTCTGTTCTTTCATTTGGGCCATATTTCTTTGTCTCCTCATTTTGGCAACCTCCCTGAGTTTGTTTCTGTGTATTAGGTAGAACTGCTTAGAATCCCTGTCTTATTAAGGTGGTCTATTGTAGAAAAATGCATATGTTAAGTTGTATGGGGTGGAGCCTTAGGTAATCACCAGGAAAGGGCAACCCGTGTCTCCACTCTGTTGCTCTGTGTGGGGGAGGGCTCACAGAGGGGACAAAGCCACTGCCTGGCCTCTGGAGTTTTTCCAGGAGGAAGCTGTTTCCTGACACTCACACTTCACTTACTACCCATATGCCACTGGTGCTCTTCCAGCTGTTGCCCTGGTGCGAATCCCAGAGTGGGTGGGTCTGTGTGAGTCCTAAGTCCATTGTGGGCCCTTTAAGAGGAATCTCTTGAGAATCCTGCAGTTTCTTCTGCTGTTCCCAACTCCCTCCGGTTTTTATGGCCAGAAGTTATGGGAACTTATCTTCCTGGCGCTGGAAACCTGGGCTGGGCGTTCTGAACTGGGGCTTGGATCCCTCACACCTGAGGTATCCCTTCCATTCTTTTATACACCACACATAGATGTAGGACCACCCATTCACATCTCCATGCCTCTCAGCACCCCTCTGAGTTTCCACACCTCTCCACACCTCTGCGTTTCTGTTACTCCTACCCGTCTGGATGAGTGTGGTTTCTTTAAATCCTTGGTTGTTGGATTTCCATATAGCTTGATTTTCTGATAATTCTGGGTGATATTTGTTTTGTAGTTGAATTGTACTTTTTGATATAGTTGTGCAGAGAGGCAAGGAGTGTTTACATATGCCTCTATCTTGACTGGAAATCTCTTGATTATTTTCATGAATCCCTCCCACCCCACTAAGACATTCTACAATAAGGAATTTTTTGTTTCTTACAGTGAATAATTCAATTTTTTCAGTTTCTCTATGTTCAAAAGTCATTCTGAAATAACTTAAGTTTGGCATTTATCAAAGGATGACTAGTAAAACCAAGAAAGGTACTGAACTGAGTTAATTATTTTGTGAGTATGTGTTTGCTCTAAAGTAGAACTACTCTTCAGATTCTCAAATACATCATTCAACCACATGTCACCCATGAGAAAACACACACGAGCTCCAGACCCACATACAAACCATGAAGTAATCTAGATGTTTAGAGAGGTGAATTTATTTGGTTCCTCCACCTTTCTACTTGAGGCTTTTATAACTTACATTTTACTTCCTATCTCTAACTCCTTTAATTGAGTATATTACAGGTGATTTCTAGCATAGTAATCATTATAATACAACATCGTAAGCTCTGCAAGAACCTTGGAGAAAAAAACAAACAGTGTGGTTATCTTGTGGAGTTCACTCAACTGGAGTTTGCCTTCAGCACATGGAAAATCTCAGGAAAGTGACACGGTCTCAGGGATGAAGATAAAAACTGTCCCACAAAATGTCATCTCTTTTTCTCAAAAGAAGTAGCTGTAGAAACTTAAAATAAATTAAAACAATCTCAGAAACTGTGAACTAAGGTTGGATCTAGAAATTTGTACATGCCCTTACATGCACACAGAGCCTATAGACATCCTTCTTATCAGCTTTTCAAGATAAGTAGATCAGTTGTTATCAGCACTCATCAATTAAATTGGGAATTATATATTTAATAGAATCAATTGTCTTCCACTTAAACAGAATTTTTCAAGGTCTTAGAGACAATAAAACAATTTTAATGGCTGTAGATAAATATCTAAATAGTTTTTTTATTAATTTGCATAGTTCTGCTTTATGGTTTTCTTGTATAATGTCACTAAGCATTATTAAAGCTATAAAATATTTTTCTATAATTTTGCATTTATAATAGATAAGAGGTTTCATTTTTTGATATAGAATGTCTTTTATAATGATATTTGTCAGACAAAAGTTACAGTGAAATTCTATATCAATGAAAAATACTCATGTGGAAGGTATATTATAAGCTGCCATGAGAAGTTTTGGGACTATTCAAAGTTTAATATGTAACTTAGATAATCAGAAGACAGTTGAAATCATGTGATGTCTCAGAAATAGGCCAGCAAAAAAAATTTTTTAGGAAGGAGATGGAGGTTTTGTTGACTTTTAAGGTTTATTTCCAAAACACCAGAAGAAACCAGAGAAGAGGTCACTTTAGAAAAGCAAGAAAAAGAAACACAATGTCACAGCCTAGGGCAGATGACCCTCATAAAGTCTTCAGTTAGGAATGAAATGGGATTCTTCTGATTTTATTGTCACTTCTGGCTCTTACTATCATATAACCCTGATAAGTCACTTAACTTTCCTGTAAGTCAGAGCTAGATTCCTTGTTACTGCAAATTTATTACCCCATGATTCTGCAGCCCAATCTATGCAAGAGAGTGAGGCCATGCAGTTCTATAGATCAGAATTGCCCTGGGTTGATGTGACCCTGTAAAGAAAACTACGTCAGCATTTGTGTGATGCTAGAGAAATTAATACTTGTCAGGCTTTGGAATAGCTGAGTACCAGCCCCTTCACCTACAGGGATGTGACCTGAAAGGAGCATGTCAACAATGTGGTCTATATTATGGGCACAATAGTGCTATGACCTTCAGGTATGATGATTGAGTAACACATCTCAGGGAGAACCTGCATCAATTTCTGAGTTCAAATGAGCCTCTCAGCTTTGCCATGCAGGCTAATTACTCTGATCTGGGGTTCCTGGCTTCAGGTATCCTGTCAATTCATCTCTGTTTTCTCGATGTGACACAGGCCCCCATCCTCTGTGTTAAGATGGCCATGCCTGGTTACCACTTGGTTATATAGATGCAGAAAAGGGTGATACTGACTTGAGTTCCTGAGGTTTCCAGACAAGGGAGAGATGTTATGGTATTTGTGTTTTAGGGAGTTTATTGAGACTGGGGTGATGGAACCTGTGAGGAGGTTGATGCAGAAGTATAGAAAAGAAGGGTAGAAGAGTCTCCTTCAGACACAGAGAGGAAGTGCCAGACTGGAGAGAGCTGTTTGTTTGAAGGCAGATTAGACATGGGGAAGGAAGGAGAGGGAAAAGTCTGGGCTCCTCTCCTTCCTCCTAATTCCTCTCCTCTCCACCTTGTCACTTAGAAATGTTTATCACCTTCCTGTTTTCAAAGCTTTCTGCAGCTCCTGTTGCCCGCAGATAAAGATCAAACACCTTAACATGGCAGGATCCAGGCTCAATGGACCATTCTCGTTCTCATCATCCACTGTTCCTCAGCCTATGTGGACATCATCTCCATCAGACTGGGTTGTTTCTACTTCTTAAACAGACATTCCCTGAGCTTTGCCCATGTCACTTCCTCCCCCATGGGGTCTTTAATGACATTTTCCTTCTTCTTACCTGGTGAAATATTACTCACTATACAAAATGTAGCTCACCCCCCACCTCCCAAAGTCTCCTGGCTCCCACCACCTCACTGGGCACTGTGAATGAATTTGTTCTTTCATACTTTGTTTATAGAAGTTGAGCTGTGTTACAGGTGGTGAGATAGGTGGCTTTCTCTTCATCTGACCATGAAGCTGTTAAGGACAGGGCCATGATTATATCCTTCTGTATATCTTCCACACAGAGTCAGAGCTTAAGAAATCTGGTAGAAGGGAAAGAATGGAGGGCAGACCTCAGCTTGAGCAGGGTGAACAATGGGATGTCTCTTTTCCTTAATGGGATGTCTCTTTTCCAGGTCTGTGTGGTGGTGAAAGATGGGTTAGGTTGGGGTGTGGTTCTGGGAAAAGAGCAGGAGTAAAATAGGTATGATGAATAGAATAGTATAGTTAGAATAGAATAGAATAGAATAGAATAGAATAGAATAGAATAGGTATGATGAAATCCAGGCTGCCCAAGTCTCATTAGAACATAATGTAAAGATAAACCTAGAGGTGGGATTACTTGTGGGTAGAAAAGGAGAGAAAGAAGGACTTCCAAAGGCTGTTACTATAGAATATGTCTTGGGCCCTCTGAGGGCTCTAAAGGAGAAAAAGATGCCCTGAAGGAGTTTTTGTTTTTTTTAAATAATAGACTGCCATAGATTGTGTGGCTCAGAAATTTATTTCTAATAGCTCTGAAGGCCGAAAGTGCAAGATCAGGATGCCAGCATGGTCAGGTTCTGGTGAGGGACCTCTTCCAGGTTGTAGGTGATGACTGCTTGTTTTGTACTCACGTGAACGAGAGGGAAGACAGGAAGCACACTCTCTTATTACTCTTATAAGGACACTGATTCCATCATGAGAGCTCTATCCTAATGCTCTGATCTAGACTTAATCCCCTCCCAAAAGTCCCACTTCCTTATACCCTCACATTAGGAGATAGGGTTTTAAGCATAGGCATTTGGGCAGGGGGACACATTTAGTCCATAGCAGGAATCTAGGAATGATGGCCCTAAAGTTTCCTTTTCAAAATGAAACTTCCCTCTAGTTAGCCACTGGGCATCTCCCCTCCTAGTTTTACTGTAGTCATAGACTTCTTCATAAGTCTTTCCAAACTGGTCTCCAAAGAGACTCATTTCAATTTTAAATGTCTGTCTGTATCCCTGAAGCCTCCCTTGTTCTATTATAGTTTACTAAAGTGAGTTGTAGGTAATATATATGTCAACAGTCTGCTTGAAACAATGTGACACTTTTACTCTTGAACTTTCTTGCACATCAGATGGACATGGCTTTGAGCTGACAGTCCCTGGGGGCTTGGACTGCTCATTCCATTTGGAAACCATTAAAGTTAGGATTATACTCTTTTGGATTGGTGGGAGGAAAAAAAGATTAAAGTTCTAGAATATTTGTTACTTTTTCAGACTATATAGTGGAATATTGTGAACTATTATTATATTTAAAGACATGCTGGCTACCCCATCCTTTTGATGAGACAGCTGCCTGAGAAGAAAGCCCAAGGAATGCCCAGAGAGGGGGTTTACCTCAAGTGTGATATATTAGCCCAGACTCACAGCCCATCTTGGCCCTGGATGGATGCCAGCAAATAGTTTTTATGTTATTTTGAAACATCAGTTGGCACTCGGGCACCTCAATATCATTTTTTCTTTGTTACATAAAAACATTTTCCTTTAGGGACTTGTCACATGTTAGGACCCCTGCCCCAGCTTATCTGGCTGAAAAACTTGGGGAAACAGGAAATGAGAGAGGACAGAAGGGAGAGACAGAGAAGGGAACGAATCCAGAATTTTGCCTACATACACCTCCCTTTATTTGTGTTTATTTGTTTCTATAATAAAGTCACGCTACTCCCTGCCATTTGTGATCCCAGTACTTACATGAAAGAAGAGGAGGTATCACTGGAGCAACCGCATCTGGTCCCTGACTCAGATGGAAACTTGCTGTGACTCTGTGGCCTCACTAGTTCACAGGGTCTTTGCAGTTGAGCTGCTGCCACGGCCTCTTGCAGCTGGGCATTTGGTGGGTCTTGTGTGGGCATTCCTGCCTCAGCCCAGGCTCTCATCACACAAGACTGCATCCCTCTGGCCCTGTGCCTGGCACTCTCCCCCTGGAAAGCTCTGGCTGATACTCCTTCACTGAGATATGAACACTTGTACTATGGATTTTTCCCCCAACATGCCATAAAAATTAATCTTTTCTTCTTTTTTTGTTTCTAGACCATTTCCATATCCCACTTCTTATCACATAGGGTTCCATGGGAACTTGTTTGTTCTCATATCATAAGCCCCTTTTGGTGGAGACCATCGCATATCTTCATTTTAGTCTTTAGCTCTGAGCACCCTGCCTGTTACATCCGGCGTGAGCAGGATGAGTTGTCATTAAAGTTCAGTCATTCCTCCTTATTCCAGAATGCTCTATTTTCCTGACTAGGTAATTGTGAGTAGAATTAATGAATATTGATATAAATGACAAAGGGCTTATAATTACCCCTTAAATATGTTAGTTGAATATGACATTTTTCTCACTTTCTTTCCACCTGTCCTAGGCTGGGAATTTCAGAACAGTCCACGGAGCTGAACAACTATGCAAGGGTTGTTCTTGGCAGGGTCTCTCTAATGTCCTACAACAAGATGCTTTGCCTTGGCTGGCTATGGTGCGACAGAAATCCCACCCCTTTCCATCCACTAATTAAAATGAAGAACTCTGGGCAACACATAAAAAACAACTATTTGAGGACTCTGAAAAATAAACAAAAGCAGGCAGATTATGGAGAGGTGTTAAACTTTGAGAAATGACCTCACACAACAGTGGGTCAGTCATGCAATGCCTAAAACTTTAATGGAGACTCCATCTTTCTTGCCGTAATAACTAGGAAAACAGCCCTTGTAGCTGAAAGAGGGTGCAGATAATCCTAGAAAGGACAACAAAGACCCAGGATCCCTAATCCTGTGTATAAATCTTCCCAAGTTTCAACCTAACCCCTGAACCACACATGCAAAGGATGGACTCAAACCACTATAATGGGTGTGTTAGTTTCCTGGGGCAGCTGTAAAAATTGCTACAAACTTGGTGGCTTGAACCAACAAAAATGTATTTTCTCCCAATTCTGGAAGCCATAATCTGAGGTCAGTTTTACTTTTTATTGATTGGAATTCATCAAAATTATTTTTTAACTTCCAAAGGTACCATTAAGAACATGAAAAAAGGCTGCAAGAAAATATCAGAAAAAGGATTTGTATAGAGAATATATTAAGAACTCTTACAAATCAATTACTAACAACTCAATGAAAAAATGGGCAAAAAGATTTGGACACTTTACAAAAGAAGATACACAAATGTCTAGCAAGCACATGAAGTGGTGTTCAACATCAGAAAAAGACAAGTGCAATGTACAAGGAAATACCACTGCACACTCATTAGATTGGTTACAATTTCAAAAACTGAACATGCCAGTTTTAGCAAGCCTGTGAAGCAGCTGGAGCTTTCGTGCACTGCTGATGAGAATGGAAATGGTACGTCCCTTTGAAAAACATTTTGGCAGTTCCTTTAAAAGTTAAACATATACCTACTCTATGACCCAGCCCATCCTTTCCACTCCTGTCTTTATTCAAAAGAAACAAAAATATATGTCCAGTATGTGAATGTTCTCAGAAGCTTTGTTTGCAGGAGCCAAAAACAAGAAACAACCCAAGTGTTCATTATAAGGGTAAATGAAAATTATTTTTACCTATTTATGAAGGGCAAAGAGACCATTTCCCCTTCTCCTCTTGGAGACATAGCTGTTGACCAAAGTTAATTTTGGACTGCAGTAAAAAATCAAAAGCATTTATTTGGGCAAAAAGAATTGGAACTCAGGTAGCAACTTAGAGTCTGCTTCGAGGAAAACAAAGTTGGAGCTTATAAAGGCAGAAACCAGAACCTGGAACAAAGGAAATTTTTCCTATTGGGTATTTAACATGGCATGATAGATAATTCAAAAAAGATTGGTTAAGTCCAGGTGATGCAACTCTGAGGTTAGTGTAGGCAGGAAAACAAGTGGTGGTGCAAGTTCCAAGAGGTCCTTCTAAGGCAAGCCTGAGCCTGCCTCTCCTAATGACCCCCTGACTCCACTTTAGGGCCTCTTGGTATTAATTTTAGATATTTTGGTTATCACAGTGAATCTGAGTCCTTGCTCTGTTTGGCATAGGGGTACATCTCTTTAGTGGGGAGGGATCTGGTCTCCAGTGTTACAATGTAAAGGTATTTTTTTTTCTCTAAGGCCAGCCAAATAGACCTTGGAATTAGCTCTGGGCTCTCTCACAGGAAATGTGGGGAGGAGAAGTTGTTTAGTCTTTGGAAGATAAGAGAAATTGTGCTTTCTTCTCCTTTTCTGCATAGCATCTGTCTTATTTTTCCTTAACTTTGTAGTCATTTGGGGGCTGCCTTACATGTGTGTTATGCTCACTAAATAATCAAGAGTATTTTCTATTCTTCTATGGGTATGGAGGGGTCTTTTTCTTGGCCTGATTTCTTTATTTCCTTAACACCACCCACAGGTAAATGAATAACAATAGAATACCACTCAGCAATAGAAAAGAATGAATGTTTGATTCATGCAGAAGCATGAATGGATTTCAAAATAATTACACTGGAGCCCAAAAGTGAGCCAGGCCTCACTGTCCCCCTCCTCTGGGCTTTCATTTCAGCCTCTATTGTCTTCATATTTCCCAGCGCAGTGCTTTTGGACCAGAAACAGTCACATGGTTCTTTCAGTTTTCTATCTTAAGACTGTTTTTCACAGCCAAAGTAGAATCTATAATTGGGGAAGGGAGAGGAATGGACTTCAATGTCATCATTTTAAAACATTTGTAAAAACATTCAGGGCTCTAACGCAATCAAGTGACAGAGATGTTGAGGGCAGGTCTGAATTTGCAAACAGGGTTGGCTGCTGAGCTGCTTTATCATCATCTGGGGACTTAAAAATAGCTTCCTGGTCACCTCTGTGAAATGTGATTTAATCTATCTGTGGTTGTGCTGGGAACCTATATTTTTATGAAGGGTCTCAGGTTATTCAGCAAAGTGTGGGCACCATGGCTGTGAGGATAAAGTCATTAACTGGAAAAACCCTACCTTGTTCTGCTCTCTTACCTTCACCTGCATCAGCTGGATGATACCTGAAAGATCTTCAAAGGAGCTGATGGCAGCCTAAAGCACACATGTCAAAGGCCACCAGCAAGCTACACCCACTACCCTTGCGCTCATTTTTAATTTCTTTTAACTAAGTCTTTGAAGTTTATCAAAATGCAAAATCACTTAGGTAGATATAGTAAATTAGGGATGGCCATAAAATCTTTGCCATTTCTCCCACTGAGAAGTGAGGTCTATGTTCCCTCTGCTTTGAATTTTGGATGACTAGAATTTGGCAGAAGTAATGTGGGCCAGTTTCTAGGACTAGGACTTAAGAAATTGGCAGCTTCCACTTCCTCCTCTTAGAAGACTTGCCTTTGGAACTCAGCTGCCATGCTGTGAGGAAGCCCGAGAAGGCCTGTGGAGGGGCCCACACACAGAGATGCTGGGCTACTAGCCCATAGCAAGCATGGGAGCCAGCCATTTTCCAAGTGGATCTTCCAGCTCCAGTCAGTCACCCCAGTTAATGCTTTGTAGGTCAGAGAAAGCTGTCCCTCTTCATGGTGTAAATGTGGGCAAGTGGCTGCTCTTTATAAACCTCAAATTTCTGCATTGTAAATTTAGGGGAAACTGGACTAAATAATAAAGATGCTTAAGGTTTGATGATTTTGTGAAACTTTATGACTTTTATTTTCATCTGAAAAAAGGCCTGGTGAGTAGGTGTGCGTAGGAGATGGAGAGTGTGAGAGTGCGACAACAGTTTCCTTCTTTAAGGGAAGCTTCCCTGATGACCTACCTCACTGCCTTTGGAACAGGTGTGGGTCCTGACTCTTACCCAGCATACACGTTCACCATAAAACTTGCTACCGTCTATTAAAACTGTCTCTTTCCTCTAGAGCAAACATCATGACCTGTTCTACTTCATAGCGATGAAGTAGATAATACCTCATACCCAGCTTAGTAGGTGATAGGTACTTGATAAATAGTTACTGAATGAATAGATGGATATAGTATAGATGGATAGATATTGAAAACAGTTGATGTGAAAGACACTAATAAGAAAAGGGTTACAAATACTAGCACGGTGGTTCTTAAGGAAGTATAGTATATAGTGTTCGACAACTCAAATGGGCTTTTAGCCATAAAGTTTGTTTTGCTATTTAATAAACCTTAAAAGAGTGTATAAGATGTTGAGTCATCTGTAGGAAGCATGTGCTAAAAAGAAGTTGGGGCAGCTGTTCTAGCTACTTCAGTTCTGTTGGCAGCTGACCCCATAATTGCTACCCCCTGCCTTTCAGTCAGAGACAACAGTGTTACCCCAGATGAGAATTTCAGAATGTCTGAGAGAAAACCTGGGGCAGTCCACCTTATTTACCAAGTTGCCTTAAACTCTCCTAGACACATGTTGTGGGACTTGGGCTGGAACAAATTTAATTCTTTTATTCAGTGCCGTTGAAGGTATTAGAGGGGGTGTCCACCTGGCCTCTAACCACAGGGAATCACACAGTAAAACTTTTTGCTTCAGGTGCTACTGTTGCCCTAGAAATGAAGTCGTCTCCGGCTGTCCTGGAAAGGGCAGCCAGAAAGGCTCTCATTCGGCCTGTCAAGGTTGAATGCAGTTAATAGTTGGGGGATTTCCTGTCTTGAGAATAAAAAGGTGTAACCATGCCAAGTATAATTAAACACTTACCCTCAGACGCTTTTCAGAACGTATCCATAACCAACATGTGGTTTGTGTCCTGCTGGGAATTTAAGGTTATTGCATTGAGAGGGAGGAGTGCTATCTCCCCAGCCCCTGAAAGTTCTCACTTGCCTCTCTCTGAACTGTACAGTTTTCATCAGGAATAACTGAATTTCAAATGACTTCTCAGGTGCCACTCTGCTCTCCTCCTGTTTCTTTTCTTACACACTGAGGGATTTAATATTTCAAGGTTACAGGGAGTTTGGTAGTTTCTTTCCACTTTGTCCAAGAAGTCTGTCCATTCTTCTCTCCCATGGAGTTATAGTGCAGACTTATTAAGGTTTCGGAAACACCCCTTCCTTTTTGATTCCTGGGATGAACAAATACTATACATTCCTTCTCTGTCTTTCATTCTAGACCTAAAGTATTGTGATCATTGGGCTTAAAGTATTTCCCTTATATTTGTATTGAATGTTCCTTTCTTCAAATTATGCTCTGTCATCTTTGCTGAGAATAAAAACCAATTATTTATGTTAGCTATAAATACAAATTCAGGGGACTTCTGGCCAACATGGAGGCATAGGTAGACACACTGTGCCTCCTAATGCAACCAAAAGAAATTGAAACACAAATTGAAAAACAAAAAACAACCAGAACTGACAGAAAATTGAACTGTATGGAAGTCCGACAACCAAGGAAGAAACATTCATCCAGACCGGTAGGAGGGGTGGAGACAGGCAGGTGGGCAGAGAGGACTGGCGGCAAGGCAGTGGATGGAGGATCAGGGTGGGCAAGGCTGCGGCTGGTAGGCAGGGCAGTGGCTGGTGGACGCAGTGAGGTGGTGGGTTGTGGACTGGGAGGTCCCACATTCCCATGCAGATAAACTGGGAAGAACAGCTGGGGAGTGAGACAGACCGAGCAACCCAGAATTCCTGTGTGGGGAAATAAAGCCTCAGGCCTCTGATTGAAAACATCTGTGGGGGTTGGGGCAGCAGTGGGAGATACTCCCAGCTTCACAGGAGAGTTCATTGGAGAGACCAACAGAGTCCTAGAATGTGCACAGGCCCACCCACCCAGGAATTAGCACCAGAAGGGCCCAATTTGCTTGTGGGTAGCAGGGGAAGTGACTGAAAACCAACAGAAAGTGGAGCAAGTGGCATTGTTCCCTCTTGGACCCTTCCCCCACATACAGCGTCACAACTCGGCAACCTGGGTTGCCCCACTCTGTTGAACACCTAAGGATCTGCCCCTTACTACATAACAGGTGCACCAAGACAAAAAAAAAAAAAAATGGCCCGAATGAAAGAACAGATCAAAGCTCCAGAAAAAATACAACTAAGTGACCAAGAGATAGCCAGCCTATCAGATGCATAGTTCAAAACACTGGTAATCATGATGCTCACAGAATTGATTGAATATGGTCACAAATTAGATAAACAAATGAAGGCTATGCTAAGGGAAATAAAGGAAAATGTACAGGGAACCAACAGTGATGGGAAGGAAACCAGGACTCAAATCAATGGTATGGACCAGAAGCAAGAAAGAAACATTCAACCAGAACAGAATGAAGAATCAAGAATTCAAAAAAATGAGGAGAGGCTTAGGAACCTCCAGGGCATCTTTAAACATTCCAACATCTGAGTCATAGGGGTACCAGAAGGAGAAGAGGAAGAGCAAGAAACTGAAAACTTATTTGAACAAATAATGAAGGATAACTTCCCCAATCTGGCAAAGAATACAGACTTCCAGGAAGTCTAGGAAGCTCAGAGAGTCCCAAAGAAATTAGACCCAAGGAGGAACACACCAAGGCACATCATAATTACATTACCCAAGATTAAAGATAAGGAGAGCATCTTAACAGCAGCAAGAGAAAAGGAGACAGTTACCTACAAAGGAGTGCCTTGTCAGCTGATTTCTCCAAAGAAATCTTGCAGGCAAGAAGGGGCTGGCAAGAAGTATTCCAAGTCATGAAAGGCAAGGACCTACATCCAAGATTACTCTATCCAGCAAAGCTATCATTTAGAATGGAAGGGCAGATGAAGTGCTTCCCAGACAAGGTCAAGTTAACAGAGTTCATCATCACCAAGCCCTTATTATATGAAATGTTAAAGGGACTTATCTAAGAAAAAGAAGATAAAAAATATGAGCAGTAAAATGACAACAAACTCACAGTTATTAAAAACCACACCTAAAACAAAAACAAACTAAGGAAATAACTAGAACAGGAACAGAATCACAGAAATGGAGATCACACAGAGAGTTATCAGTGGGGGAGGGGGAGGGGAAGGGAGAGGGAAAAGGTACAGAGAATAAGTAGCATAAATGGTAGGTAGAAAATAGACAGGGGGAGGTTAAGAATAGTATAGGAAATGTAGAAGCCAAAGAACTTATATGTATGATCCATGGACATGAACTAAAGGGGGGAATGTGGCTGGGAGGGAGTGTGCAGGGTGAAGAGGAATAAAGGGGGGGAAATGGGACAACTGTAATAGCATAATCAATAAAATATATTAAAAAAATACAAATTCAGCCCAGGCTTGTGTGGCTCAGAGGATTGAGTACTGGCCTGCAAACCAAAGGGCCACTGGTTCGATTCCCCATCAGGGTACATGCATGGATTGTGGCCATGTTCCCAGTTGAGGGCATGAGAGAGACAACCACACATAGATGTTTCTCTCCCTCTCTTTCTCCCTTCTTTTCTCTAAAAATACATATATACATACATTCATACATACATACATACAAATTTATGTCTATGATAAAGGGGAAACAAAAAGACCCAGATGAGATAGAGGGGCAAAGGAAGAAAAGGGTAGTAAATGGAAATATGTGAGTAAAAAACATGAAAACAGGGTTGAGACATAGAAATCTAGGACTGAGTGAGACAAGACGAGGAATATGTATCAGTCAGGATGGGCTAGGTTATGCTGTGATAATAAAAACAACCCACTGATTTCAAGGTCTTCAAACCTAAAGGTTTATTTTTCATGCATGGCAATTCCCCTACAGTCTGGTTGACTAGAACAGTTATCAGATAATTGCAAGACCATTTTAACAGATAATGCAAGACCAAGGCCTAATTTCAAGTATGTGGGGACTTACAAGCTTCCTGTGTGCTGGGAGCAGAAGGTAACTGGGTATTGGAACAAAAATAATGGCTGCCATAGTAAAGAGGAAGGAAACTTGCCAAGTGAAGATAGGTAGCAAACTGGTGTGGAGACCCATTCAGGAGCACTTTGGGGTATGAAGACTCAAGGGCCTTTGAAGGGGTCTAATGAATGTTACCTTTGTTCCCACCCAATTTCTGATCCAATTGAGAAGAAATGTGAGAGTCTGTTGATAGAGAACTAAAAGATCCCTTTGTTTCCAATAAAGCTGATTCTAAGGGCTGAGTAGCACATTCTTGTATGAGCCCTGGAAAAAGATGGATGCACCCATCTGACTCAAGCAGCACTGCATGGAGAAGCAACAGAGCACACTTCTGAAGGGGAGAGAAAAAGAAGGGCTGGCTCCACATGTTCTCCTGTTAGGCCATTCTTTTCCCATTGGGAGGAGCAGTGTGGAAGTTGAGAAAGGCACGTGTGTTATACTAATTCAGATTCCTCCAAATGAAGAAAAAGCCAACAGGAAGAAACATGAAGCATCTCTTTTCTGCAACTCAGATTCAGAAAAGAAGCAACCAGCTCCTATGGAGGTGATTCTGCCTAAATGTAGGGGTGGGTGGGTATGGGCCTTGTTTTCTCAAGGATGGGGAAGATGAGAGGGAGAAAGTGACAGAGACAGAAGCAGACAAAGACAGAGATAAGACTGAGGGAGAACAAAATAGGGGAAGAAATACTCAGGGAAAAACTAAAAGACCCAGAGGGACTATTGAGACAGTGAGAGGGAGAGAAATAGGGACAAAAGAAGAAGGAAGAGGAGGAGGAGGGGGAGGAAGAGGGAGAGCAGGGGGAGGAGGAGAAGAGATCACACTTTGTAGGGGGAGTCAAGACAATTACAATTAACCCTGTCCTGTCTGGGTTAGGAGGACTTAGGGTAGCTGAAGGGCAAACTAAATAAGCATGTAGTTCATCTGCATACCCAGTTTGTTCTCCAGAATCCCTCATCCTGTAGCATTCTCTCTACCAAGCCCTAAGTATGTTGTAGGTAATTCATTGTTGAGAAGATAATGAAGGGCCTATCCCAATACAGGCTTTGTAGGTTAAGAATAAACCTTTCCTTGCTTATTGGAGTCTGGTCTGGATGTGGTGAGTGGCATGGGGTGGGCAGTAGGGGGAATGGTGATCAGCGGGCTTCGTGGGGTTCTGCCAGCACTTCATCACTGGCAACCTGGCTGTGAAGAGCACCTCTTTGGGATTCTCTTTCATCCATTTTAACAACAATCTTTAGAAAGATTGTAAAATTGGGCCTGATTAAAACAATCCATCTAGAGCCTCGCAATTTTAAGCATTTTTGTTTGCTTGTTGATTTGCCAGGCAAAATCACACAGCAAAACCTTTGCATTGATTCTCCCACTTGATATTTTCAACTCAGAATGTTAAATAAAGTGTGTGCAGGGGTTGAGTAGGAATGCGTTTCCCATAGAAAACAGTGAGTAGTTAAATTCTAATTTTTCTGTTTGATAATCATCAGCGTCTTGTCTGTGTATATTCTTTTTGGCTTTTTGCAAAAATCCCTTTCCTGGCCTGAGATAATGCAGGAAGGTACATCATCTTGGTGAGGTTCCCAAGCTGAGATGTTTATAGGATTGTACACACACCCCTGTAGAGTGCTTGCCTTGCAATGCTTGCTCACTTGGCACGTAGAGAATATCTGAAGTAGTTTACATCCTCTTTGGCCTTGACGAAACCCATAATGCATTTTCCCAAGCACTTTGCCCCTTCATTTTTAAAATGATCTGTTTTCTCAGGGAAATGCAATCCGTATGTTTCTGACTCATTTACACTTAACTCACCAGACTGTTGTCTGGTAAAAACTATTGGTATTCAAGGCCCTGAGGAAGCTGTCACAGAGTTTTTCCTGAGCACGGGACACACAGTGGCTGCTGTCTTATCCTGAGTCAAACCATGACTCCTCCCCTCAGTGTTTAAACTCAGAACCTAATTGTCTTGGGCCAAAGTAAATGCATCTCTGCTTTACTAAAATTTGTGACTGATACCCTCTAAATCCTCATAAGGACTTAATAAGAAAAACATGGGCTGATTTCCCACCTCCCACTTCTCCATTTCCTCTTTCCTTAGGAAGTACTCAGTATTACACATAAATTTGGAGAGACCAATGACTTTAAGGGGGTCTGACTTCAGTTTGATTACAAAGGCCCAGCCTGGTTTTAGATTCAGCTGAAATTGGGCTTCTGCCATTGAAGCGACTTTCCCTTCACTTGGAGAAGACAAATGTGCATCATAAATGAAGAATAAACAAAACTTGGATTAACTAGAAGCCAACCTTCCACTGGGAACACAGCCAAGCCCTACACATAGTTTTCAATCTACTTTGATAAGTAAAAGGCAAACCCTAGTAAAGTACTCGATATCAGAGATATATTGAAAACAAACAACTGACTAACTTGTCAGGGTAATGCCCATCCTTGGGTCTGCATGACTTTCCACATCTGCATCTAAGTGCTGAACAGTGAGGAGGCTTTGCTCTCAGAACGATTGCCCAGGGCACTGCAAGATCCTTAATCATCACAGAAAAATTCAACTGTGTTCAGTTCTGTGGCAGGAAGTTAAGCGCTTGCATACATTTTGGAAACATCTTCCACATTAAGAATGAAAACAATTAGAATTTTCTGGTTAAAACAAATTTAACCCCCCAAATTCAAGTAACCATAACAAATTGCTGCCTCCAAATTAAAAAAAAATAATGATAAAAGTCACCACTTATTGATTGTTTACCATGAGCCAGGAACTGTATGAACTTTAAGGATATCTCCTTGAGCCTCACAGTTCAACCACTGCCAAGGATGACATCACCTCCATTGTACACATGAGAGAACTGAAGCTCAGAGGGCACTGTTAGCAAACGGTGAGGAAGGGCTCAACTCTTTCCCCCACACCATTCTTCCAAGATGATTTTATAGAGGTTTAAGTTTCTTCATTCAAATTTTACTTCTGTTGGAAAAGGAATTCCAAGTTTTCTTTCAAGGTGTTGTATTTTAGCTTTCCTCCCCAAATTTTAGTCGCCACATTTGGAGACATTTGGAATTTCCCTAATACTTCCTTGAAAAATTATTTTGGAGAGGCAAAAGGTGGGATCAGAAAGCAGAACCCCTAATTGTGGGGGCTAGGTATGTGAAGGATGATATGTACACCTAACTGCTACAGGAGGTGACTGATCTTAGAGTCACTCTGCCTAACCATACCCATTTCCCTGGGCTGCCCTAGGGGTAAAGAGATAGCATGTGAAATGGCTTATCATACTATCTGCTTGAGGTCACTGGTCCTACAGTGTCTCAATCTGTAAACAGATTAACTTTGAGCTAGGGAATGGTTTTCTCATCATGGAATGGCCATTTTGGTTTTTCAATATGGCAATCAAAGCTCTCATCAAGGCTGGTCTGTGAACAGGCTTCTGGATAGGATCATTTCCCCCCTACCCTTTCTTTTGTTTTCTGGGCTTGATTGACATCAGTGATGGAATTACACTAGATTTAAACACATCCTACTGCACTTGATCTGAAACTGGTCTGTAAAATCAAGCTTTAAGATACATCTTGAGAATGGTTCTCAGCCTTCCTACTTCTGGCCAGTCCAGAAGCCCCAGAGATTAGCTCTGTTCATCCTGCTTCTAGGCCTGTTAGAGATACAGATGTTCACATTCATGCACTCCAAAATACAGACCAAAAGAACACTTTTTTGAAAAATTTTCAGTCCTCTAAACTCTGTGTGGATTTTGAAAAAAAGATAAAGAACTGGTTTTAATGTCAGCTAAACTGAGGGAAACGGTCATATATGCTTATCAGCCCAATTATTTATAACTAGTAAAACAACTCAAAGGAAAACCCATGGCCAGTGTAAGATGCCTGGAGATTGCTAGGTAAGTGCAGACAGACATTGTGTTCACATTTTGAAGCCTGTCTTTCCCAAGACAATGTGATGCCAAGGAATTCTGCACACTCTGTCTGCCATGTATGAGTAGCAAATTCTGTGGGCTACTTCCAGTGGAGGAAGTCCACAAGCAGGGAAAGTTGAAACATCATTTGGGTTTTTAACTTTTTTAACTGGAAAAGGCTGATCCAACTGGTGTGTGTGTGTGTGTCTGTGTGTGTGTGTGTGTGTGTGTGAGAGAGAGAGAGAGAGAGAGAGATGGAATTTGTCATCCCAAAAGATCCTTCCACATATGTGCTCAAGTACATGTGACTGTCTCAGAGCCAAGTGGTGGTTTCCATTGCCCTACAGTCTTTCAGATGAGACCCAGATGACAACAGCAGGCATGATTTGAACCCTCGTGGAAAGCAGTGTGGCTGACTCACTAGAATGAAGAAATGAAATGGGAATTAAAATTCTCAGAACACATCACCCTACTTGATCAGTGGGAAAGTCCCAATTCAGCCCTGACTTTCAAATATAAATTTGTCAGTGCTCATTTAACAGGGCTCTGTGCAGTGCTTTGATTTTCTTGCATGAGAAGAGTAACTTTAAATTATAAAAGATTACTTCTGATGACAGGAATAAAACTGACCTGCTTCCACTGTGCTGGACTTTGTACCTCCCCGCTCACATTCCTGAGCACTGAGCTTCTCAACTAGGTATTCTAGAGCTGCCATGGTGGGGTGGGGGGCAAGGCCTGGGCAACAGGAGGCCAACAGCAGATCCTCCGAGTTATTTTAATTTTAATTTTGAGCAAGCATAAGGGAAATGCATGGTCTTGTGCCTTCCAGCCATATGTGCTGATGTAGAGCACACACAATAAAGTGCCACCATATGTTTGGGTGAGAGACTTTGCTGCTGAGATGAAGAAAAGTATGAAGGGATGTGGGGGGAGGGATGGGAGATTAAAACACAACTTCTAAGACTTCTTTAAATTGTACCATCTTGAGCAAAGAAAAGCCTGAATTATGTAAAAGCTGGCCAGCTGCCCACATCTGGCAATGGTCAGATTGTTTTGTAAGCAGGCCATTTCCACACAGCACGCAGAGCCGGGTCTGCTCTGGAAAGAATGATGACTCTGTGAAGAAGTTCATGGGACCTGGCCACCAGACGGACACCCGAGGTGCAGAGGGAGACTTCCGGTCATTTGATCTCCCAGTGCGGCCAGGTGAGATGAGTTATGTTGTCGCTGCTAGGACTTTATTGGGAGTGTTTCAACCCCATGCTCATTACTGTGTGAATCAAAAACCATGCCTCTGCTCTGGTGTCAGGCTTTGAAATAAAATTTTCTCCGGATCTTCCCGAGGTTCTCAGAGGAAATAAGACACTTTCCTGTGTCTACAACTTTAGTCTTTCTGAGTAGACCCCTTCCTTGCATTCTCTTTGCTCCTCCTTCCTCAGACTCTATTGGGTCATTCCTGAAAGCCACAGTACTGCCCTTGCCCATGTGCTGTGACCTATCTTCTGTTGGCTGCTTTTGGGCCTGGATCCTGCCAGGCCCCACAAAGGCCCTGAACCAGGGATCTGAGAGCACAGCCAGGCTGCACCCATATAGGTTTTGTATGATGGGGAGCCCATCTTACAAGCAAATACTCACCTGGCCCAGTTGTCACTGTTTGAACCCACCAAACCAGCTGAGGTAAATGTGGGAGTTAAGTTGTACATTCTTTTTCTAGAGGAACAAAAGAAGAAAATGTGTTAGGTGAACACTTGGGGAACAATTTAATGTGAGCCTCTAGCCTAGTGGGGCTCTCTGGAGAGACCAAAGGCAGCCACAGACAAGAATATGTCCACTGCAGGCTGGGCTTGAGCATGTAGAGGCATACAGCTCTGTAAGAGAGAAAGGTCTTGGGGCCTCTTTTCAAAACCAGCCCTGAAGTTTCTGGTATGATTTAGATTTGTTCATAAAAACAACTCAGTTGGTTCCTGTTAAGCCAATAGTGTTTGAATTGCTTCTCAGATATTTTAACTCTTGTAGGATCTTTTATGACATTGCTGCATGCATGCTGCACTTCACAAAATCTGGCTAGCTCTTCTATTTTCTTCTTTTCACAGAGGAGAGGAAAGATAGGGAAAAGATAGAGAGAAGGGACTTGTGAGTATAACTATCCAACTCTGATTTTTACTGCTAATCTTATACTTCCATGCTGAACAACTTTATTACTTTAAAAGATATTGTCTGTATTTTATCTTCCTAAAGTTTTTATTTCCTATAAAAAGTAGTTTTGGAATTTGACTTAAGCTTTAACTCTATAGGCTTCCCCCACATAGGGGCCATTTTCAATGGCCCGGATAGAGCCCCTAAGAGCAACCACGTCAAAACCGAGTAGTTCAAAACATATGAAGTTGTTCGCCACATGCAGTGATCCAGCACGTATCTATTCCTGAATGACATGTGGAAAAGGTAAAGGGAGATGGATAATTTCCTCAAGAGCTTCACAACTTTGCTCTGGTAGCTTCAACAGTCCATGTAAAGGTCATTCCTCCCCTGGAGGAATTGAAAACAAGAGTTTGAAAACTCTGCCACCAGCTACAGTGTGAAAATCATTACAGATAGTATGTATGAGGATTTTGGTGACAAAGCCATAGTGAGGAGCATTATCTCAGCTTTCTCAGAGGTGGGTCAATTGACTGTAAAACCTAATTAGGCCACTGCTAGATGCTCCTGAATTCACAATAGAGCTTTATTCTTCAGCTTCTGGGGTCATAGATATCTATTTCAATAAATAGTAAGTTTAAAGAATAATTGAGAAATACTAGCAGCGTTTATTTTCTGAACAAAGAAAGCAAATTGCCTTACATCCATGCAAAGGAGTTCAGCTAATTTGAGCTTGTCATCATTTGTACTTCTGTGATGTAAGAGAGTATGACAGAGGCTGCCATTTAGTCCCCAATGTTCATGTTCCTGTTTGTTTTCTTAGTAATAGAGCTTTGGGAGTTTTGTCTTGGGCATGTGGCTGCCTAGATAGTGACTATTTCCTGGCATCTCAGGGAGCTAGGTATGGCCATATTTCTAAGTTGTGCCTAAGTAGATGAGAATAGAAGTGATATGTACAACATGTTATATAAAAGGAACCTATTGATCCTGGCTTCCTTCCCTCCCTTCTGGAGGGCTGGAGCATGGATGGTGGTGGTCAGCTGGCCTTGTCTGTGCAGATAGGGATGGCACACAAGTCAGGGGCTTCTAACTGGGGTCCACATCCTTTTGGGGAATTCATGTACTTGGATGGCAGAAATATATCTTGATTTCAACTAATCTGTATCTGAAATTTCACATCTCTTTCCTCCTTGGATATAGGCAACAGAATCTGTGATTTTTACCATCAATAGAATTAAGATAAGTTCATATATTGCAATTCAATCTCTACAAATATCCTGAAATGTTTACACTCATCTTATCTTCAAAATGACACTTGTTGTGAGGCCTGCTGTAAAACTTTGTTATTTAACATGTTAGTAAAGAAGCATATAACATTAAACACATAAATTAAAAATTATATATAATTGGTTTCCTCTGTAGTCTTACAAGTTTAATTTTATGTAAAAACATTATTCTGAAATGAGATCCATAGCCTGCAAGAGTCCGCTGGTCCGAGGCATGCGCTTGCAAGTACAAGTACACACACACATGCACACATTGCTTAGGGAACAGTGAAGAAGGAGATAAGAGGGATGTGGGACTAGGGGTGCTTCATGATCTACTTACTCTGAGGACTAATAAAAGAAAGTGTGAAAAAATTACTATTTGTAGGAGTTTCTTAGCCTGTGCTTTGATAATGCAGAAATTAATCTTAGCTTCAGGAAGTCTGAGAAATGTTGTTTTTTGTTTTCAAATTTCTCCAACTAGAACAAGGTTTGTATGAATATTGAGAAGATGAAGAGTGGATACTGGGAATTGACTTGCTCCCCACCATTCATCTTCCTCCTAGCTGGAGAGGAGAGTTACAAACCATGTTTCCCAGTAGGTTTTGAAGCTAAGGTGTTGGGTGTGACATACACTCTACTAAATCAATGTGGTGGGACATTTGGAAGACTGAAATGAGGCAGAACCATTTTCCGTCCTAATTTAGACGTGTAACAGCAAGTAATGTGTTGAGATTACATTTTATTTGTTTGCTAGTAGCACCTGCTCTGTTTCTATTCTAGTGTCTGGGTGTCCAGAGTCCATGTGGAGTGGGGTGGGATGGGTGAGTAGCAGAGCTCCAGTGAGAACTTCAGAGATAGAGGCTTATCTTCTGTGTCATTTTGGCAGTTTTCTGAACTCCTACCTCAATGTGCAGACAGGAACATAGCCCTTCCAACAGTTTTGTAAACATCCAAGTTTCCATGTTAAGTCCTACTTGCTAAAATACCTAGAGTTTTCGGTGTGTTAGGGGAGAGAGATGTGGGGTGTGTATGTGCATGTCTTACTGAGCCTGACCCATAAATTCATGTAAGGACAGCATATCTTTCATTATTTTTTTCAGTCAGGGGCACAGTTATATATAATTCTATTGCCTGGCATTTATTTTATGCTTCGTAATTTTGAAGCATGTCTATATGTCATATGCCATCTCCTTCAGTCTTCACAGTAGTCTTGTGAGAGGCAGGACATATTTATTTCTCAGGGGAGGAAGTTGGCACCCACATGTGAATCGCCCCCAATTGACAGAGAGGTGGATGACTTTTGATTGGACCTAGGTTTTTGGCTCCTTAGATGTGCCTTCTCCAGCCAGTTCTAACAATAGGTCTATGGGCAGCTTTCCATTCAGAAACAACCCCTCAGCTGGGACAGGACTCTGCTACATCACTGCAGCCTCTCAATTCCTTGTGAGCAGTTAATAGCCTAGGTTTTTAAAAGGCCAATTTAAAAAGGCTAAACTCTATGTAAACTATCTTCTAAAACCTTTTACTGTGGCTATCCTGTGATCATCTCTCCCTCTGGGTGAATGCATCCTGAAGATTCAGAAGAAGAGAATGTCCTGGAAGGAAAAGCTGAGCGACTCTGGTTTACTGGTAAGTGCCCTGGAGTCCCCTGTTTAATTTCTGTTGGCTTACCACTCAAGGAACTTGCCAAATGCTCTTTTCCCTAAAATATTTTTTCCGTGAATTATGCTCACACCCTCTCCAATCAACGATGTTGAGTCTGTGTCGTGTGTCTAAATTCCAGAAACTCTCATTTGGCCCGAGGAAATGCTGTGGAAAGATGGTTCTGAGGCCTCAGGCTTGCAAGGCTGGCGCCCTCAAGCTTTGCTTTCCCCACCCCCACCCCCCAGGGCTTGCTCTCCTGGCTCCTTCCATAGAACATCTGGGGAGCATCGCAGGACACTTGGAAGGGTTTGGAGAGAAGGTTATCCAAGTGGGCAGGTCTGGCCTGGTGGGGACAGTGGTTGAGTTTTCTATTGGTTGTAGCACCTGTCAGTCAAGACACATTTATTCAGCACAAGCTGTGTGCAGAGGATATGAGTGACCTTACACTTTACCAGGAGAGACCCTCAGGCACCATTATGATGCTATGAACATTGAACATTACAGACAGAATAAAAAGCAACACAGCAAACAACTGCAATGAGAGGTGTGACCCAGGGAAAGAAAGGCCTGGGAGAATCAGGGTGCCAGGACCACTTGTCCCAGAGAGTAAGACTATGGCTCCTTGTCTAAGTTAGCCTGTGCGGTTCCAAGGTGCCTTCTAGCTCTAATGGTTTATAATTGTAATATTCCATTAGTAAAGGCAGTGATAAGATGGGACCCTCAGGCCCAGGCACCAAAGTTAAAACTTTTCTCTTTTTTCCAAAATACAAGTTGTCATTTTAAATTTAGTGGTAACTTGGACCAGGGACTGGAGAACACTGCAGAAAGCATGTCCTCAGAAAGAGCCCCTTCAGGCACATACCACTCTCATAAGGGTATTGGCTTTGTAGAGGACATCTCAGGGCTCCCTGAACACAGCCTGATGGCTGATGCCCCATCACTTGGCTCCTTCCCCTCCTGAACCAAATTCTGCCTCTGGCTCAAGTCTTTCCCAGGTAAAATTTTCCCTAGCCTCACACAAGAGGCCCGCCACTCATCTACAGGTTGGTGAAAGAGCTCATCTAACAGGCATGTTGTGAAAGGATTCCAGGGTGGGAGAAAGCCCTGGTAAAGATAAAACTGGAAGTGGCCCCAGGAGATTGAGGGGAAGTCTGCAGTGGGAATTCCCAGAGCTTCCTGCTTGAAGTTCGGGGAAGGGAGGATCTCTGAACCCCAAGGCACACAAAGAACAGACCCAGAGCTCTGTTTACCCAGAGACACATATGGTTCCATTCACATCACTTGTGGATAATAATGCAGTTTTCTTTTGTTGTTTAGTTTGTTTGTTTGTTTTTTAAGAATTCACATATCCTGTGCCCACAGTTTTCCAAACATCCCCATGCACTGCTCTTTCCAGATGGAAAGTCCTTTGAAGGAGTCCTGATATCCCTTGCCTGCCCTCACTTCCCCATTTCCCATCCCAAACTGATGTACTCGGCAGCCTAACAATGGGTTTTATTTTAGAATATTTTCTGTTTTTCAGAGCTGAGAGCATTTGGGAATATTACTCTTGGTGTGAGTGAGTCACTTGAAGGACCTTTGTTTTGAAAGGGAAAAAAAATCAACCAAGAAAAAAAGAGCAAGTTCTTTAGAGTGAAATGTAGGGGCTCAGAAATGTCAACTGAGAAAAGTAAAACTCTGTGGAAAGGGTGATATGGAGAACTGCAACCTTTTGGCTTGGTGAGATGACATTTGGGGAGTATTGCCGTTTTTCAGCCCCTAACACAGATGGGAAAGGAATTCTCTCCATGAAATGTTACCTACACGTACCCTTGTTAGCTAGATTAATTAGCTGCTGCATAAGAAATCTAAAGATAGAAGGGGTACTATCAGAGTAAAGCATTATCTTACATTTTTCTGTCCATATTATTCTGACCCTTATCAGCACCACCACTCCTGGCAGTTTCCGAGGGAAAGCAGGTTGTAGGCTCTGTATCCTTCACCCTGGGCACTCCTCCCAGTGCTCCACCTTGGGTCTCAGCTCAGGGCAGACTTCAAACAAGCACTTTGCAGACTTCAAACAAGCACTTTACAGACTCCAACCCTGCTCATTTCAAAGCTCAAGATTCTGTAGCCCCTACCTTCCCTGCATAGCCTCCTCTTATTGCTGCATGTCCTACCAGGAGTAGCTTGGATATTAACATAGGTGCTGGGAGAGACATGTGGAGGGACCAGGAGGAAACTAAGACAGATGGAAAGGGTGGGGAGGAAGAAAGCCACATGTGTAAAGGGATAATGTCTTAATGACAGTTTCTGCTGTTCACTCCCTTTTGAGCACTGGTTCCTGATGGTTCTAGTATCTATTCAAAGAGAATTAAAGGCTCTTTTTGCTAAAAAGGGTTATTGGGTAGTTACCCTCTGGCCAAAGAGAACGATAATCAATAAATAGATTGTCACCAGCAGGAGCTTCTTCTCCCTGTGTTCATGTTTACTCACAAGATGAGAGGTCTTTGCTTTCAGTGGTCACTCCATGCATAGCCTAGCTCTCTGTGTCTCTTTCTCTGTCTCTCTCTCACCTTGAACCTACCTTCTGGCTACAAGCCTTCTCCTATCGCCTCTGCATCCAGGTGGTGAACAAATTTGGCAGGACCTGACCCACTGCCCTCTCTCTTGGGCTCCTGGGTTCTCTATCATCCACAGGTGCATGGCAGACCACAGTTGTCCATGTGGCTGGTGGGTAGCGACCCTGCAGATGTAACTCTCTGCTTAAGTACATTTCAAAGACACAGCTGAAGAAAAAGGGCTGGAAAGTTAGCTTCGATCTCTGAGCAAACTTTATTTACAGTCAGCTGATATTTGGATCTCTGATACCTGTGCTTATTTACCATTTGGTTCACAATCTGAAGAAATGTGGAAATTAATAATGGCTAGGATTTACTGAGTATTTATTGCACTATGAGCCAAGAAAGCAAAGGTTTAAAGAATTTAGGTAAAATGAACCAGCTACTGGCTGGTCAACAGTGGAACCCTCACGATCCCCAACCTCATGCTTTGAAGTACACTGTGGAGCAGAGAATGACTTGATGGCCTCTTGAACAGGCAGAATCTTTACCATTTGCTTGTAAGCACAGTCTTGTGACTTCATATATCTCTCATTACTCAAATGCTCCATAGCTTTTCTTACAACTTTGCCTCGGCCAGTAGCTTTCTGTATCACTTTTCTTCTCATTGTCTTTACATCATTATAGCTGATTCTAAAATTCTGGCAGAATGGGAAAGAAAGAGGAGGACCCAGAGGATATAGAATTTCTGCTTCTTTCCATTAATTCTTCTACAATCTATTGCTGCTGGTACTAACTACCAGCAATCAGCTCTCAGGCTCTTAGAGAACTTCTGAAGATCGCCCACCCCATGTACAGCCCCCACCTTTCATGCTGGAGGTCCAAGTCCCAGATTAAGAAATCCTAGATGAGTGGTATTCTACCTGGTCTATGAAACAAAGTAAGTAGGCTACACATGAAATATTTACCCACAGAAAAGCTTTATGACAGTCTCTTTAGAAACATTCTTTGAGGGCTATGTCATTTACTAGGAAGCCCATTCTGAATAATGCCATAAAAAGGCTTACCTTTGCTCATATGCCAAATCCTTAATTAAGTAACAATGTATAGCTGGAGCCTGCCAAGACTCCCTGGATAAAAGCCACCACAATTTCTCCCTACAGAGTTATAAGCAGATGGAATCCAATGTATTCCACACAGTATGAATGAATAAAAGAAGGAAATATGTTTCTCGGTGAATCTGCTAGAAGAACATTAGATAATAAAAAAACTATTTCTTCATATTAATATTTTATTGTCAAGGGTCATTGCCAATTGCCTGGGCTTGTTGCTCAAATGAACAAATGTTGCTATTCTGACCTGAAATGCTGCTGTTTTTGAGAAAGCCCATGCACATATTCTCCAAACTAATCACAGACCAGTCAAAATGGCATTAAGGAGGCAATGTTTATAGGTCAGGAAAAAAAACAAAACAGGCAAAATGTCCATGATTATGCTAGAGGGAAGAAAAGAATAAGAAAAGTGATAGTTTCAATGAAAATATTATCTCAAACTCAAGATACTGATAAAACCTAACTAAACTAAATTTCAAATTAGATTTGTCAGATTTTCTAAATGGAAAAGGCAAATGTTGCATGAAACCTTCTGTTATTTAATTTTTTCCAGTTGTTCTATCTATGAGAAGATAGTCTGTATGGTTTAGATTTTTCCTGGGCTGTATACATTTTTCAATATGGTTCCTTGAAATATTGGTCGGAGAGCACAGCTGATCATTTGGAGGGCCACGTGGTCTGAACTCTTAATTCCTGTAGCAGTCTCCAAAGGCACACAAAGATTCTGAGGTTTCTAGAGTTCTGATGAGTAGGTGTAGAGGCTTCTGAAAACCAGCATTCATCTACTCACCCATCTATTCATCAAGAGAGAGTACTGAGGAATGTCTTTGAATTGGTCTTAGAAGAATGTGTTCCACAGGAAGTTAGAGGAGACTCTTTCACTGACAGGAAATACAGCGTGACACATTAATGAAAGAGATGGACTTCAAAAGATTAGGACAAAGATTCCCAAACTAGCATGACTCTCAGCATATGATTCACATGTTGAACATTAAGTCAGAATCTGGCTTGAAGCTGGAAGAGGCTCATGATGTACAAGTTTCCTGAGTGCCCAGAAGGGCATTAAAGAGAGTGACCCACTATGGGTTTCCCATGGGACTGCAATGTAATCATGAAGAAGGCATGTGGCAAAAGAATCAAAAGGAAGTTATTCTCTCATCTTCAGCCGTTGCTCGAGAAGTAGAGGACACTTGAAACAATCAAGAATTTGGTGGCTAATGAAAGGGGAATTTTCAGTTTAATATACCAGCTTCTTTGTCAATGCTAACATACATTGTTTCATGTTAAATAATATCCTGTACCAAAAGAGTATATGAGAAATAGTCTACAGGGGATGAAATACTATCTAATTCAATGTAGTGTTTAATACAAGTTAATGTGACACAAACCAGGTAGATTATTCATAAAATAATAAATCATAGCCTTTCATAGCTATAAAAACTGGCATGAAGGTCATGCATTCGTTTGGCAAATATTTGCTTATAGCATGGGAAATTTTTCTCTACTGCATGGGGTACCTCATGCTATTTCACCAAGGCTGATGTCATGTGGAAAATGGCCAGTGGTTATAGTGTCCACTCTAGAGCATTAAAAAGAAACATCAATTTATGCCAGACCACAGAAGCTACCCCCAAATTCACTGTCCTTAATGGTTCTCTAGATAAGTTATGATGATGCTAGCTGCTGTAACCTACAAAGCTGAAATACCAGTGGCTCACAGAATGGTTTACTTATCTGCCATGTAAGTCTCAAACAGATTTTCCTGGTCAGTGACAAACTCTTCTCCAACTGGTAATTCAAACTCCAGCTCCTTTCCTCTTATGGCACTGTAATTTTCAACTTTTGGCTTTCAAGTTCTCCATGCTCATTTACATCCAGCCCAAAGGGGAAAGAGCATGAAGCAAAAATTGCAGGAAGTCTCATTGGACCATGCCTACCATCACACATCACTTCCACCCACTTCCCACTGGTCAGACCTTAGTCAATATAACTCTGCTAAACCACAAAAGTTGCTCTGGGACTTCTAGCTGTGTGTCTATGAGGAAGAATAGAGTAGGCTTTGCCACAAAATACAACATTTCTTTCAAGCTTAAAATGTGCTTACCACTGTGCTAAGAGTAACTGGTTTGATTGGTACCCATACTTTGAAGAGCACTTAAGTTACTTATCAAGTTCACAGCTAATAACAAGGGATAGAACTGACACTGTAAGCAGGCAGTGTGATTTCCGAGTGCACACTCTTCACCACCATGCAGTTCAGACTACTCTGCACTTCAGCCATGCCCCACAGCAGAAACTAGGTGGTGAACTTCTCCGGGCACAGCACACTACCTTTTTCCACCAATGGGCTGAATGTGTGGACATAACCACAGTGAGTATTTGGTAAATGGTGAATGAAGGAGGTACTGGTGCCTTTGGTGAAATTCTTCTCAAACTATAAAAATATGTTAAATGATACATAATTTAGGAAGAACTTTTGAAGACAAAGAAAAATCTCTCTTTAAAGTCCTCTAGTTGTCTTTAATGATGTCTTCATCTATAACCAGATTAGGAATTATCTCTTATCTTATACTTCACATTGTGGCATAAATTCTAGTTCACTTTTTACTAAAGATTGAGAAAAGCTGATTCCTTTCCAACTTATTAGACATGATATAAGATTCACTTTTCTTAAATTTCTCCTTTTCTCCTTCTCCAGGCTGAAACTATTTCAGTTGCTTTCCTCATCTCTCCTCATCGGGTCCCTAGTTGAGAGCTAAAGCTAAGAGCATTTGAGAACACTGTTAGAGTCTGTCTTCCATTTTGCCATGGGACCCAGGACTGAGCACAGAGTAGTGACATGGGCTGGGGGGCTGATTGTATAGTTGCCTCTGCCTCCAACTATGTGACTGTGACAGTCACTGTGGGCATGTGACTGAAGCTTTCTGAACTTGAGTGTCCAATTTGAATGAAAAATGAGTAAGATAATTTATTTCTAGATTTCTTCAACTCTTAAGCTTCTTGTAAACACTATTAATTCTATTCTATTCTTTTCTTTCTTTCTTTCTTTCTTTCTTTCTTTCTTTCTTTCTTTCTTTCTTTCTTTCTTTCTTTCT